>JAAXNX010000133.1:0-45480 GCA_036491905.1 Folsomia manolachei | reverse complement strand
TACCTACCAACCAAATCAACAATCTACCAGAATTTCAACCAAGATGAAGAAGGAAAGCATGGTAAACACTTTTTATTTTACAGAATAGATTGTGGACTGCATCACTCGTATCATCACCCACCACCTCCCTCATTTATTAACAACAATGCCGTAACAATGCGGTAACAATGGACCACTCTCGCTTTCATCCAAGAATCTGTAAATTCACTCGCTCTTCTTTCTCTGCTCGTTGTATTTCCACTCCACTATTTTTTACCTGCAAACAAACCAACTATGCAAATGTGGGTGCATTTATGTTATGTAAGCTTACCAACACTTAATTCCGAAGTTGAATATCTTTGTCATTTTTTGTTTTACAGTTTAAAGCTCTCAGAGATGGAATCATTCTCAGTTCTGTAGAAGAATTGCTGCACTTTTTCTTCATTAAGGGGAATAATTTATTACAGGGCACTCTTTGTCGATATGCAGCCAGGCAGCAGTCGGAGTCAGGCGGACAAGAGAAAATTTTGTATGCGGTCGAATTTCGAGTATTTGTTCTAGTTTCACTTTTCATACGTAAATCATCCCAAGTGAATGGAATACGCGGATGAGCTGGTTGGTAATAAATCAAAAAATAAATAAAAGCGCAGCTTAATTTACAATGATGCGTGATTCAGATGAGGTTGCATTACCTTATACTTTGCTATTAACTAATTAAACAAAATAAATCTTGCAGTAATACCAAGTACCTAAGATGAGTAAAGTTTGCTTAAAATTAATAAACGGGAGAATAAAATATATACTTCATTAAAATAATTGATGGCCAACCCACATTAATAAACTGTGAAGCTAAAATTCAATAATAATCTTACTTCTGAGACTGTTTGAAGAGCCAAAGAACTCGAGGTTTTTTAGACAGGAATCTCCAGCCAATAATTATCAATCACAATTGTATCCGCATCCTTTCCAGCCTCTAAGTTTGCTTGGAATTAACAATGAATACTTCAGATATCCAGTATTTGATAAACGGGATGTAAAAAAAATGAGAGGAATACAGAAACTGCTATAGGAACATTTCCCCGGAGGGTGGCGAATTAATCATATTTGCTGGAGATGTGTTTCACGTTTCGAATATGTGTAGAAATAAGAAAAAAATTCATGGATAAATTTCGTTCACTATAATCTATACAACCAAGTCGATGGGAGTCAAAAATCTATAGAAATTATGCATACTATGGCTAGTAGTTATATAATTATCATAATTTGAAAACGATGTTCTAATTTACATTTACATCTCTTCATGACGTCTTGTTACAATTATTCAACAACGGAGCTGGACTGACAAGTGTGAGGAAAACAGTTTGGCTTAAAAAAATTGAAAGCTTCTGATTCAAGACAATTAAATAAGATAATGCCCTCAGCCACCAGCCCAACGGGCTCAGTATCTGACTGAACCTGTTATCGAAATATGCTCATTTCACAAAACTCCAATCACTTGGATGAAGTCGACTAAAATCAGATTAAAACCTTCTTCGTTAAGCGAGGTCCAGATAGTATATGAAGAACCAAATCGAGTTCCGAATGTCAGACTTCAATGATCAGGAAATGATGTCACTTTCATGAAAAAGTTCGTAAGTTTAGGCAAATAAATTATATCCTGAGCAGTGCAAAAGTCGGCAAAAATAAGTTTATTTACGTAAATTAATGTATTTGAGATAACAATTTGACCGATCAATGACTGATTGTTGTTTGTTGATTTGCTGAAAAAAGGGAAGGGCACGTGTGGTGCGTGCTCTACTTTATTGCGAATTAATAACCTCAAAGCTATCCTGTGAGCTGAATTGACTCAATTCCAATTCTTGGGGTCCGTGCGTGGGGTGTGAAATTCATAAGTCACGATTTATGTATTTACCAAACCTTAGCTCTATTCCTGATCAAAATCAAATCTCTGACTGAATTCGTCCAACTAGACGCATGTTTACAGATGTAGGTGCATAAATATTTGTGTCGTGTAGCTAGCAAGTGGAATTTAACTTGTCATGATGTCCGTCAGTGTCAGTAAAATAGGAAGGATTTAAATTAACGCCAAGACAAACTGCGAATTCTGAATTAAGTGGGGCGATGGCGTAGCGTCTTGTGTGTCTCGCTATAACTGCGCATGAAAATAGCCACCAGTAAAGTATTATGATCTGATTAAAATTACTATGAAAATTGTATGACGCCGATTTCGAGGTAGATTGTCGTGGACTATTTATCTTCAACTGACTTATCAGTATTTATAACAAATCTTTGATATTATCTGCGCACATTTTTATGAAATGTTTTAAATAAAAAAACTTCGGCTCTTAGTTGGCGAGTTACGACAAATGATGTGGAAATGGACGTTCGGGTCCAATATGCAAAAAATTGACCGCACCCACAAAACATGACCATTACTAGATGCGTAACCTTCTGACCTTGAGCGTCTGGTGAGTGAGTCATTGTAAAATTTAAAAGTAGTCTTTAAAATTAGTCAGAATCAGGGCGATTCCTTTATATCAAGGAATTACCTAACTACGCGCTCCTACTATATACAGATATAACAAATTAACTGCGGCATAATCATTAGTTGTACGGAAATGCAGACAATTGTAGTAGTTGGCCAATAATTTGTGAAAAATGATCCATTGTTTTCCTTCAATCTTTCATGTTATGAAAAGTGGTTAAGGCCAATTTAAATGTCCACCTTTAAATCGCTAAAGGTTATCTTTCCAACATCTAGTGTACTAAGTTCTAGATCAAATTTTTTCAGGAGTAGCCCAACTCCTGTCTTTGGCTTCATTCTTCACCTTGATTTGATTACATTCAAATTCCACAAAGTGGAAAAATTTCATTTCGTTCTATGTTAATACAATATCGTGTCGCATTGTTGTAAAAGAAATTGAAATCCAAACCCATTCATCATTTGAGTTTGAAGTTTTGAGATAAATCTCCATTATTCAATTAAGTGATTATTGTTACCGCTATCAGAATTATCTGTCAATTACCAGCTTAAATAGCTCATTATGAGGAAGGAAGAAATTCTTGATGTTGTAAATTGATGGTTTGCTACCCATACTTTAGTAATGATGACAGGATTGGAGCTAAGGCAAAACTATTGCCGACAGTCAAGTCAATACCTATTTAGAATCTTGTGTATTGAAAAGTCAAAAAAATGATGTTTTAAAAAATTGGGGAATTGGTTAAAAACCTTGAATTATGAGTACAAGAGCATAAAAGTTTATGACGACACACAAAAAATTGAGATGGATATGAATAGGTCCCGTTAACAGATTCTGCTTTTAATAAAGCTGTCGTAAATTTTTTGTTTATAAAATTGTAGTAAAACACTTTCTGTTATCTTTACAATTAGAATTTTTTCAACATAAGCATTTGAAAGCATGCCAAAACAAACGGTAATAGAATTAAGGTATTCTAAATATTAAAACAATAGAATCGGAATTATGATCTAACTCGAATCAAAGCCTAATTCAAATTTAAATGATTGTAGGTGAGATGGTTCTGCAATGTGCTATATTTTCTACATACACTAAACCTCTCAATTAAATCAACAGCGTGGGATGGGCCGTGATGAAATGAAGCAGTCAATTGCAACAATATTATGTAAAACAATGGAACGAAACATTGAATCCCATTTCCAAATTTAATCCGCCGTCTCACTAATATTATACATCTTACAATAATATTTTTTTACATTTTAATTGAGTCATATCTCTTTAGTAGTGGACAACAGGGAGAAATATTGGAAGCATTTTATCAACCCAACCCAAAAGCAACCTAATTTTGAACGACTGCATGACAAGCTCTTGCCGTTCTAATGCAGGGAATTCGCATAAATTAAGCAGTATAAAAATTCACTGCAGGGATTTCAATTAAAATCCGCATGAATGAGGTGAGTTATTATGGTTCTCATTGACAATGACAAATATTAATATTTCATCATTTTCCTAAAACTATAACACTTTGAGTATGACACTGAACGTGTTAATGATATGACTGCACATAGTATTCCATTGTTATGACCGGAGTACAAAATTGACACCTAAATTTAAGTGTGTCATAGTTTCAGTCATCATTTTCTCCATCCCTGTCTTCACAGTAAAGCAGCCCTCTTAGTAAATAACGCCTTAAATAAACATTAAAAGTATAAAAGAACTTGTTACATCCAACTGTAATAATTACACTTGTTTTTCTTTGTTAACGATAAAATTTTATGGGACCCAGCAAATTTTCAAACCTGAATCGACCTTGATTCAAATATAACACAATTATAGTGGTTAATGGTGTGGCTTTGTAAAATAGTTGAAAAGGGTTGACAATTTTAGGATTAACTCCCGGAGGGAATCATACTTTGATCTTGCTTATAAATAATTCTAAAATTGGTCATAATTCGTATTCGTAGTTACGCAAGGAAAATTCTTTACCAAGTTGTACGAAACTCAGTCAAATCTTAAGTACTTAAAAGTAAAAAATCACGACTTACGACCCCATGAATTGAACTGACTGCGTGCAAAATGAAGGGTGCCTCAGGTTTATTGAGCTTCTATTTTGAATTGTGGTGAATTTGTGGGTTGTCACACAATCAACCAACTGAACTTTAATCTCGACACGTTTATTAAAATTGGGCTTGTTTCGTCACAAGCTTCTCCGGCCGAGCCCATAATAATGATGTGATGGGAATCCTATCACCATGGGATGTGATATGAAGTTAAAGGGTTGCTCATTTATTAAATGGATACACTCAACACAACCGAAATTGACCAATTTCATGGCCACAAAGTTAAAGTTTGTCAAGATCGAGCGATTTAGTTTAGAATTGAGAAATTGATGAATGGGTGCTTATGAGCAAGATAATTTACAAGCTTTTGTGGTAGGGTCGGATGTGGACTGATCCTAATTTGCGGTAGTTCGTGGGTCTAGTTACTAGACTCTACTAAAGCCACAAATTAATGACTAAATGAAATGCTCCCAATTTAAACAAATCCACTAAATACCAAATAAAATATTAGGAATGTTGAGTATGGATATAAAATTAGGGTAATCAGTCGCTCCAAGCAGAATGCAATTAGGAATTTCATGGGAATCGAAAACACAAACATGCCCTCATATAAAAATATTTCATTTTTTGGCCAAATTTGGAAAGAGAATTAAAACTTTAAAAAGATATTCGTTCCATAAAGCCGTTTTGGTTTTATTCTTCACACAATTTTTTGCAAAATAAAATTTGGCATCATTATCATATCATCATCACCGTATCGAAGCGTTTAACATTAGAAGTGAGATGCAACGCAATAATAATAATCATAACAATAAACTGAAAGTGGTCCAATTTTATGTCGTCCAAGTTCAATAATTTTATTTTATGTCGTCCGTTCAAAAAGTCTGAATGATTCTAGACCCAGAAGATGATTGGATTTCAGAATATTACTTTGACGCTATTACATAAAAACCACCTGCCGAACTGTGTAGCTACGTATTTTCAAATTACAGGCCAACGTTTATTGAATGCACATTATTGCGTTAACTGCCCCACGTACGTCTCCAAAGAAATAAAGACTCGAATCATTTATCGCCTTAAACTATGGAAATATTACAAGAATAAATGGATCGATTTTTATTTTTATGGACGTCTCGTATACCGTCATGATATTATTCCTTCAATCATGATTATACCATTGTTTACCTGGTCACTGCCTTAAAAGTTCGTTCCGTTTGCTTAAAAATCAGTTAAATCAACACTCACGACAAAGGCACAGGTAGGATTGGATTGCACCACCATTTAATTTTCTAAAAAGGAAATACATCTTGAAATCGAAATCGATTGATACGGATTATTATTAAATGGATCAGATGAACTCATATCTTTTAATGCGTAATACATTGTAATAAAAATATTGGGATACAAAATATTGTAATCCTTACAGATTGCAGCAAAGTATTTAGTGTCGTAAAAGGTAAATGTAAACCATCACTTGATAACTAAGCGACGTGCCAAACATATAAACCGTTTTTGGGATGTGACATGATGACCAAAGGCATAAAAACCAAAGGCAGTTTGCCCTTTGTCGGAGAAATGATAATGTGAGCTCATATGTTAACAATTATGATTTATTTCTACAGAAATATTACAAAACCAAATGAGTCTAAATTATGTTTGCACGGTATTTACAAAATAAAGTATTTTTATTATGAGGGTAATTACAGAAACATTAGGTAAACTGTGACTAGGCACTCAATTCCAAGTAATTTCTAATTTAATGAATGAAATCTAGCATTGATTCATTGGTCAAATTATTTCATGAATTGGAAATACAATGGCAGTCTCCAAACATGACCGTTTTAGATAATTTCACTCAAAGATGAATATTTGGAAAGGTGGCATGGCTGAGTAAGGTATCATGAATGCAATTTTTAATTGAAGAATAGCTTTGGGTTTACAAAATCAACTACCTCGACTGAATTTGGAGTTCACACACTTTGACTAATGAACTATTTAACTATTCTCAAGCACTGATATATTTTGTTGTCTGCGCCATAAAATTGTATTTGTTTGAAATAAGCCGTTTTTATGTAATTCAATCAAAGCAATGGTTTATTAAAGGAGTTATGAGAACAGTTAATTCAATTTTTCAATATCTGAGCAAATTCCAATTTTGCCGATTCTACCAATTTTTGTAGTCATTACGTTCATCCCTGTTAAGTCATTTAGCTAGAATTATTTAAAAGTTAGTGGTGGAGGAACAGCAATTCATGTAACTTGTTCCACTAACAAAACTGGAATGGCTATATATTTAGTAGTCTATAAATTGTATGGTCCCTGTCCTACCACGCCCATATTTCAGACTTGAGCCCAAGCTCCTTACGGCCTCCAATGTTTTGCATTCTATTAAAATTAGCCGAAATAATGGTCACGACTTTGTGACATTGTTAAAAAAGTTATTAGGAAAAAGTGCATAGGGCTGCACTGTGCATATTTAACACAGCACGCCAACACTCGAAGCAAAACTCCGTAAGGAAGTAGTTTGAATTTCAAATCAGTTTGATACCCATTTATTTTTATTTTTATACCTTTAAAAGCCCGATGCAAATTCTGATTAAGTTTATCACGATAACGACCTCGTGAAGTGATCACCCATGTCGTAATTAGGGAACGGGTGAGAATTTGATCATAAAAGGTAACATAAAATTAAACAGTTTCGCAATTATGCAAGAATTGATTAACTTGTAAATTTACACGATAACCGGAAATTCAATTAGAAAAGTCGAGTTCCAATTGCTTGAAATGTTCCTATCACACATAAAGCAATAAACAAATTCAAACTGGGGCACGTAAGCATAAAAAATGTACAAAATATGTCCTCTTGCTAGACAATATACTGCTAACAAGAGCGGAATAAAGAACTCTGAGCGACAGTGATTCATTCATTCATGTCACTTTTCATGTCCTCTACACAAATTGGCGTAAGTAATTTGCAAAACGGAACGTCATTGTGGTTGAATTTGCATGTATACTTTCCGGGAATAGGAAAGGGCAAAAATACCTATAAACGAAAATGTGAATATAACCCATCCATGCAAAACAAGACTAGTTTGTCGACCCGGTGGTGCTCTGAAATTCGGAGTCCGAATCAAACCACTGCCCTGCCAAAGCACCATGTTTACCTGACGACGACCCATGGATACCATACAAGTAAAGGGAATTCCGTCAAGTAAGTTAAGTGATGTTATGAAAGCCAAGTGAGAAACGGATGGATGAGAAACGGAGGAAGGTGACAAGTGTGGGATATGACACTTGAAAAACATACAAACGAGGAAAATCCACTTTCTCCCAGTATGTTAGCCACAAAGTCCTTTCTTTTTTAGGAAATACTAGCCACGAGAAAGTAGGACAGAGGTCTTTAATCTAACTCGGGTTGATTGCAAACAAATTTGTGTACATTTATTATAAAAGACATGACAAACATGGTGGAAATATACGTTGGCTTTTTTAATGCTTTGTGAAAATAAATTATAAAACTGTATAAGTTCGGATAACTCAATCTAATTTCCAGTATTTAAAGGTAAAAAATGGGATGTGGTGCTTCTAAAGACGATGTTATCAAGTCAGCCTCTTCAAGTGACATCCTTCCAAACCCGAAGAAAGGTGGATCCAATAATTCCGCGATATCAGAAGCCAGCACAATTCCTGCTCATGATGATGGTGACACGTATCAAAATGGACGCGGTCCTAAAGTATTACCACCTCTTAAACCACTTCGAAATCCGAGAGAAAAGCCACCGGGTGGGAAAGGAATACATCCATTTTATAAAGTCTTAGAATCAGTTCAACCCTGAATATTTCTTGTTTAATAACTATTGACTTTTTATTATTTTCAGAGCCGATAGCGTTTGAAGTACCGGCAGGAGATGAGGATCCTTCGGCTGGAGATGGTTCTCTCATTAAAAAGCATCCACCCAGGAGACTGAGACAGATGGAGGAAAAAACAGAGGAAACCGGAAGTATTTTAACGCAAGAAGATATCGAGGAGAAAGTTGCTTTGGCAAATCAACGAAGAAAACAGGTTGATTGGATTGTTACTACAAAATATTCAAAATACGGCGGCCACTAAACAGTAAAATTATTACAATCATATCCAGGTCTTAACTCAAAGGGTCGCAAGTGCCAGGCAGAAATCTGCGAGAGGAGGGCGAAGTCGAAAACCTGTCATGATGGACGACCAGTACACAATGGTGAGTTGAGTGATTTTTGTGAACAATGACTAGAATAATTAGTAACAATACATTTTTAGGCTGAACTTGACAATGAAGTATTTGGGAACAATAATGAAGGCTTTGGATTCGGGGGTGGTGGAATTGGGGGTGATTTTTGACTTATTCGCTCACGTTAAAGTAATAGCTTATTACAGATATGATTTCAAGTTTTAAATATTCTTGTTAATGTAAATGACGGTCACTTTTGTTCATGTAGTATTGCGAAGTAGACAATTGTTTCTTTTTTATTAAATGATTAATAAGGGTTTGAAATAAAAATTATTTTGTCATTTACTGCTTCGGCGATACTTTGTATTTTCATAACCTGACACAATGTATATTAATACAAAAAATAGGGCAATGTTGAGCCGTTTTATGCTAATCAGAATATGGATAAGTTTTGAAATCTTTATTGCGTCATCTTTTTTTCAAAGATCACACTTAATTCTGGCAAAATCTGATATATGGTCCGATTTTTCAGACGTGTGGGTTGGGTTCATGGCCTAAACTGAAATCATTAAATGCATGCATTTAAATCTTTGGTTAACTGCTAATTTGTGCTAATTAAAAATCCGGATAGTTTCCCATTCAATGCAGATAATTAGCAAGGTTCAGTGCTGCGTTTGCACGGCTGTGGCATTTACGAATGTATCGGCTCGCTAAAAAAAACTACGAACTTAAATTTTCTCGTTGTATTTGTTACAAAAAATGTCAAATATTTCCGAGTGTACTGTTGACTGCGATAAATGTGTATCGCCATTAGATGCCCAACAGGAGAAAAGCCAGGTAAACAGTTTAAATGTGTCACGAAGACGTACTCATAATTGTACGGCACAAATTATTTTGAGTATTTTTGTAGGAATCTCCATTACCTTTGAATTCAGCCCCCATTAAAAGTAGCCACAATTTTAAAGCTATTTGGGTGAACACTATCATAGTTTTGGGAGTTGTAGCAATTATTTTGGTTGCCCTGAAATTTCCTGGGATTGAGAATCCAGACATGTCAGAAGGCGTGAGGAAAATTGATGCTGAAGCAATGGCAAGCTACGTGGACGCAGGAAATCGATGGAAATTGGATTGAAAATAACCAGACAACTGTTTAGAAATTTATTTTTATTTTTTCCATATTGGATTTGAAAGTTAATATGCCGAAAAACAGAAACTGTGTCAATTGTTTAGTAACTTTGAATAAACATGGTTTCTCAATAGACAAAAAAATCAGTGCTGGTTAACCGTTTAGCACGGGCACTAGTTAGTGAACAATTCACTATATGTAAAGTTATCACCTGCTAAAATCATTAATATTTCATAAGCATTAATTAAAATGGAAACTTGAAAATACCATGAACAACTTTAATGGTAGCTGTCTGAAGCTTTAACTTTTAATTTTCATATTTGGGTTTGTTCATCTTCGATATTAACTCCAGTTTGACCTATATAATGAGGATATCACTGGAATAACTTTGAAATAATTGCTGGTGACGAATGGACGGCCGTGTCGCTTGAATAAGCAGTTGGATTCTGTTATAAAATTGAATAATCAATAAACAATGTTTCATGCCATTAAACTGCGTAATTTAACAAAAACAAAGGGCAAATGAAAATTTTAATGTGAATTTTGATCTCTGTTACACTTGCAATATTTGAATGAATTTTACTACATTCAAATTACCACATTTCAAAAGAAAGGAATTCAATATTTTGTGGATATAGATAGCTGAAAGTTTCTTTTGTAAATCAATATAATTACAGTTCTTCACACAATGTAATTGTTTAGTGAATCTGCAAGGCGATGAAATTCGCATATTTTACCATCGGTTTTAACATTGTATTGACTTTTTTGTTTCTCAAAAAGTTTTCCATTGCTGCTCATTCTCATCCCAACAATGGGATTTGCAAAGAACTGTTTTCATTCTCTTCTATTGAGACTTATATCCACCACAATTCTTATCTTTCACTTCCAGTCAAATTATCCCTTCCATATTTTAGCGCAAAACTGGTCGCCCACAAGTACATTCACAGTCGCGTCAAACATCGTCAGCCCCAAACCGACGACAATTTATTCTTATGGACCCGATGTAGCAAGGGCGAAAAAATATGTGTATCTCACAGCAGCCAGCTACTGCCTTAGCATTACTGATTGGAATTGTGAACACTGCAAAAAATCTGAAAGTCTCGGCTACAATTATTCCTCCACCCTTTTCAACAAGTCGGCAAACACATTCGGATTCATTGCCGTGAATAACGAAGAAAAAGAAATTGTGGTTGTTTTCCGGGGATCGTTCAGCGTGGCAAATGCCATACAAGATATTACAGTGACTCAGGGTGACGGTATGGGCGGAATTGGTGGGTCAAATAAATCTGGAAACGGTTCAGCAATTAAAGTTCATGGTGGATTTCTAATAGCGGCAAAATCACTGTATTCCCAAGTTGTGGAGAAATTGGTTGCCTTGTTCAAGGATAACATTGGCTACAGTGTCGTCGTTACAGGTTTTATTTTTTACAAAATCAATGACAATAATCGAGCTGCTAGAACTAGAAGATCAAATAATATAAAATATTTGTTCCAGGTCACAGCCTCGGTGCAGCTATAGCCTCTTTGACATTGTACATGTTGATGGAACGGATTGATTTTCCCTCAAACTTTGAAATAGATCCTTCGTCATACTCCTTTTTTGGTTATGCTGAACCAAGAGTTGGAAATCAAGCTTATGCAGATTATTGGAACAATCAAAAAATACAGGTGGCTCGAATTGTTAACAAAGCGGACATTGTTCCACATCTGCCTACTTCCAGCATGGGTTTCGTCCATCATGGGACTGAGCTCTGGATTACACCCAACAATGAGGATAAGATATGTTCCAAAACAGTTTATGAGGACCCTACCTGCAGTAACTCACTTGGAACGGCGTATCAGGCAACCGACCATCCGATGGTTTGGAATGTCACTCATGCAACAGAATGTGCCTTAAAAAATCCAGGCAATTTAATGTCACAGTTTGTGGTACCATTCTCACATTCTTAGTCGTTAGTGGATAGTTAAGGTTTTCGTGATAATACTGCTAACGGAAGTTTCAAAAATCGATTCTTTTTTATTTTAATTGTACAGTTTTAAGTTTCACTATTCATTTCCTTTCGGGTTTCATTTTTGCCTTTACAAAATTAACAAGTTATAAGAAATAATTCTACGTTACATTTCTAAATTAAATATGTAGCTTAAATTATTGAAAGTTTTAACAATAAATTTCTGCCGTAGCCCATTAATTCAGTGAAATTAAATACAAAAAAACAATTAAGCTTATGAACCTCGTCTCATCTTTGTTTCAAAATATCTGTGAAAGGATTTTTCCCATTACGTCTACCATTAGAGCGATGAGCAGGTCGCCGAGTGTGTAATGCGGCAGAAGTTGTTTTTGTCGTAAAAAGTTCCACTCCCAAACAATCCACCCACTCCGACATGCTCAGCCGTCGGTCTCCATTCACGTCACAGTGACGAGGCAGCTTTTTTCCACAGTTCTTAAGGCGTTTATCTGAAAATAGAGGGAGATTTTATAAAACTCGTAATTTGCATTGTTCAAATAATTTTACAGTGAATTTTCACACTACCTTGCTGAACTTCGGCCCGAAATTGTTTCCATTCAGGACGTTCTAAAATCTAAGTGGAAAAGTGCTGATAAGAATATATCCAGTAAAATTTGTGGATTAAAAATGTCTCATTAAATACCCCGTCCGAGTTGCGGTCCAATTGAGAAAAATACCAACGAGCAGACTGCTCCTGAACTGACATTTGACGGTATTCTCCGGATATTCTGAATGTGTAAAAACTATTATTACAAATTGCCATTGTTGCCTGAAATACCACTAAAACAATGTAATAATTGGACGTACCTATAACGGCCTTCGCCAATAGAAGTAGACATTCTCGTCATTAAACTGTCTAAGAGATCGGTTAAGAATTTTTGTTTCTTTTGTCCAGAACAACCTATGATACACAATTTTATTAGTTGAAGATTTTTATAACTATTTTGAACTGTTACAAACGCCGTAATTGTCATAAAATTACGGCAAACCTTTCATTGGTTTTGAGTATCTTTTGTTACAATCAGGGGCAGAGTTTACTACCAACGTGTTGGGAATTTGGGTGCCACTGTCTTCTTCAACACACCAGCAATAAGTTTTACCTGAGTATCAAATACCAATAAATATTTCAGTATATTTCAACCCATTTCAAATTTATGTTTAATCCCTTATTAATTAATTAATCAATCCAATCCTTTATTGATTAATCCAATATGTACCTTGGGCGCATTGCACTTTATGGTAAAGTCCTGCCAGACTGCACTCAGGTATTATGACGGACTCGTTTCGTTTTTGACTGGCAAGGGCTGATTGTCGATCCGTCCAACAATTTGATGTTTCCTGTGTCTCAATAATGCCACCTCCTGGACGAAGAGGATTAAAAGGGTTGTCCCCACCAGTGTCACCACCATTGTTGTTACTATGACCACCATTATTATTATTCCCCGGTTTGAGCAGGATGGATGGATGAACAGGAGATCCTGGATGTAGTTAAAATAAGTTTATTATTTCACAATACTTCCACCATTATTATTCCCCGGTTTGAGCAGGATGGATGGATGAACAGGAGATCCTGGATGTAGTTAAAATAAGTTTATTATTTCACAATGCTTCAAGAATTCAACAATTACTTTGCAAATTTTGCATACTGTTATCAGTGGATGGAAGTCGCAAACACTCGAGCCATTCTCGCTTAACAATTTTTTGATCACCCTTGCTACAAAAGGCAATAAAGTTTTTGGCACATGATCTTGGCTGAATTTGTTGCTTAACGAGATGCTTTAGCATTAGAGTTTCGTTCTTGTGTAAAATCCCGTCTCGATTTCTATCCAGGGTGTCAAACTTCCAGGAAAGGACTACTTCGTCATTTGCTTCGCCTATTGTAGATATTTTTACAAAGTTAATTATTAAAACCAAAAAATATTAAAGATTCAGCAAATGAATTAATGTAAAAAGACATACCGAAATAAGACGTCATACTGGATTTATATCTATTATACTCTGATTGAAATGTTCGGATTAAAGCTGCATTGAAACGGGAGCGATCTGCGTAGTTGCAGGCTATTCATGCAAAAATGTAAGCATTTGGTTACTATTGTTATTTTTAATTTTCAAAGCATCTATTGTCTAACTCACATTTACGATTATTCTTGTTCAGAGAAGATCTTCGTTGTGGTGGATTTTCTCTGTTTGTAGCGGATTTTCCCTGTCTCAAGTACTTTGCACAATTTGGTCTCTTCTTATCCTGAGGACTGGAAAGAAGGACGGCACTCCCTTGGACTGGTCTCCCACCCCGACTGACACACCAGCAGGACTTGGTATGAAGATGACATTGCACAGTGGCATAGGACCCGTCGGCTCGGCATGTGGGAATATATTCATTCGATCCCCGTTTCGCCAACAGGGCAAGACGCTGCCTTTCCTCACGTTCTTCTAAACATTTGCCTCGGGAATTTCTGTGACCATTATTATTTCTGCCTGCACGAGATTCATCTCCGGCTGTAAATATGAAAAAAAAATGTATTTCAGCAATGCCCAGTATAATGATATGCATCCTTAAAATGACCGGTTTTGAGTTTATGGGCATATTTTATTTATTTTGGTTACAACTTAGGTTTTAGTGTTGAATGTATGGTATGTACCGTGTCGGCTGGTTCTACTGGGATAAGGTGAGGATGAGGTTGAATTTGGGTTTGGTGGACTGGTCGACGCCAAGCAGTCTGGTCTGGTTGTGTTGCTACACCCACCCGTTGACATTGACATTGGTTGATGTTGCTGTTAAATAAAAAAAGACAAGAAAGGTTTTAACACAAAGAAAGAAAGGCAGTATTCAATTCAGGAGATGAAAGCGAATGCAAACGGGGCAGTGGATATCTTAAAATGGTTGGCTTGTAACTTTTAGTTCACGAGGTAATAAAATAAAACATGTCAAAGTCAAGTGGTCTGCTTGAAATTGAATACGGCATCGATTTGGTTTGGCTTTACTTTTAATTTAAAGACAGACACCTGGGCGAGAATTCAGAATGATGAGATAAAACATCTATCACATTGTATATTTGTGCAGTGGCGTATCTCCAGAACAAATGCATGATAATGGTCATCCAACACCACGTTTTCTTGGATTGGCCACAAATGATTATTTCACATTACACCAAATTGTAATCCAATCTTTAGGAAACCGGCTTGAATGCAGGCAAAACAAAGTGTTTGGGTTGAGTGTCACTTTAAAAGATTTGTTCAAGTGTCAATTAGTTGGCACTCAAGTCAAACCCAAACCCACTACAATAATATAAAATGAGAATGGGATGCAGGTGTGTGTTGGTGTTTTCATGAGTGACAGTTGCAGAGGAGGGGATAAATTAGTGGCTACAAATCAATAAATATCTAGTTATTGCCATTATTCTCCTCGACGAGGCTTTTCCAACAATGAAATAATAATTTGTAACAAATCGACCACTTGTGGGTGGCGAGATGAGATCATTTTCGACAAATGTGTCTAAACGCAAGCCCCCTCACTGTTCTGCATTAATTAAGATTACAACTAATGCAATCCAAATTTAGCTAAAAGACATAAAATACAAAATAGAACTACTTTCTTGTAATAATTTCAATTGAAAATTGTTTCTAAAACATGTGATTTCTCCAACTAGGCTACTAGATGATGGAGAAGGAAATGCAATTATCTACTTAATGCAACTGCCTGGAAATAAGTATAGTTGTAGAAATAGGTAAAAGAAGCCGGAGGGGAAACAGGTGGACATTCTTTTCTCCCAGAGAAAAGAAAGAATCAAAACCAATTTGGATGAGGGTTGAACGGTACAAGAAGAAAAGGACCCTTTAGGGTAGTAGTTGGAATAAGGATGGTTTAGAATCGGCCTATTCTTATCATGCACAAATGCCTCGTTGGGTTGGGAATCTTATATGAATGATATGACCCCTGGCCTTCACTTTACACCACAATTTATATCTTTACGACTTATAGAAATGTTGTAACAGTCTGGAATGGGTGAGGAGGGATTACAATAGGGATGGATCTGGCAGACATTCAGGAACCAAGTTTTTGGATGCAGGCCCTTCATGAAACTTGTCGTCAGGCATTTCGGGAAATCTTGTGCATGTATTACTGCGCTTTTTGATAGCACTAAATTAAGCATAACAAATTTTATACTTTATGAATTCGAAATTTCACTAACTTTAAAGTAGAAATATTACAAAAATTTCAAGTCCCCTTGTCCTGCCCATCACTAATTAACAGGATGGATAGATGAGATGCACCTGAGAATTTATAGGGCTTATAGTTTACCTTTAGTTTAGTTAGAGTTGCATAGGTTTATACACAAATCGAAGCCTGTTGGTCATACCATTTTCTGTCATGCCAGCCAACTTGGCTCCAACCGTCTTAAATCGAAGTAACAGACAAAACATGCCACTGGCGACCACAACATTTCTTGGAATAAATTGCCAAATGTGTGGCATTTATATAAATCTAACCGAATCTCATAAATGGATTGTTATGAAATTCTAACAATTCATGTATTCAAAGCATTGTTTTAATCTGTTGGCGTTCTACTGCTAAAGATTGAATTAAAATCTCACCATTTCCGCTGCCACAGGATTTGCCTGGTTGGCAAAAAGTTGACGATGTCTTTGATGCCGTACCGGGTTGGAGTCCCGACCAGGGATAATAATTAAAAGACTAAACGTAATGACTAGCACGTGGACGATGGCAGATGTGGAGCAGGAAGCAACAAAAGGTGACAAGAGGTTCATCCTGGCAAAACCGGAAATTCAATGACAAGTCCAACTTGTCCAGCACTTATCCCAGTGCATTTTCACTTTATTAAGAACTATTTATTGTATTTATCATCCCAGGTTATAAAAGGTGACAAGAGGTTCATCCTGGCAAAACCGGAAATTCAATGACAAGTCCAACTTGTCCAGCACTTATCCCAGTGCATTTTCACTTTATTAAGAACTATTTATTGTATTTCTCATCCCAGGACAAACACCACTTAATCCAGGTTTTTTTACATGTGTCAAAACCTTAAAATTTACTCATACTTGACAATCAAAATGCTGTTTGTCACTTTATTGAGCACCCGGTTTAATGTTTCGCAGTAGTCTTGATTCACTTTTAGGTTGAACACAAAAATTTTAAGTACTCAAATGTTTAGGCAAGCGTAAATTTTTGGCGTTCACCCGGAAGACAATATAACAAGCACTTCTGTCACTCGTGCACAATCACAACCCCAAACGGCATGCAGTGTATCGATAACATGATTATCTATGCAACCCAAATTTCACCATTATAAAAAATTCACAAGCTCAACTTAATCAATTTCAAGACTAAAGTCTTTAATAAAATTAAGCTTTAAACCCAGTTTTCCTATTCACTTCACAACATCCACTTCATCCAAGGAGTTAACGTGGACTGGACTCGTTAAAAGAACTTCACCCTCTACCTCAAAGTCTCATGCAGTTGGTTTCATCCCATGAATTCTTACAGTAAACCAAGAAGGCATTGCATTTCAATCCAAAAACTTTGATGGGTATCGAATAACCAAACTTATTACACCCAAGGAGATAAGTAGTTACTTACTATGAGTGGTTGTACAAAATCCTCCTTCGGTCTTCTTCAGTAACAATCACTTATTGCTGCACTAAGACTGTTGCAATAATTGTGGCTGGTTTTAGTGAGGTTGGTCGGTTTGGTGAAGTTTTCAATTCTTTTTAGTTTATTTCAATCAGTTTGTAAAACTCGTCTCAAACTCAAACCTTTTTCTAAAAGTAAAGTTATGTAGTAAGAGTAAAATAGGATTGGTAATAACTAGCTTTCTTCTGTGAATATAATGGATTTATCCGTGCTCACATCCCTTGGATTGGCAGAGTTTGCAAAGTATATTGAATTTATAATTTAAGATGTTTAAATTATTGCAGTTCTAAGATTTCTCCAATGAGAACAAAAAATCCCAACCCAAATTTCGGCGTAGTTGAAAGAACCCAATTGTACGTAAAAAAAGAACAATGACAATTTTAACAATACGGGGAATGACATCAAACGACAACTGCTTTACAATGTGAGCCGGTAGGCAGTTAAAGGTTGATCACCGTGTATGAAATGGTATTTAGTAATTGTAAGCAATGCCTTAAGTAGTTCTCGTAATGAAGTACGATTAGTAAATAATATGCTATCGGTCCGAATGGCATGGCTCCAAAAAACACTTGATACCGATTCCTTATCAAGGGTGCCTATTACGCGTATCAGTTTGACTTGCTTGCTTACCAGTGGCAAGTTTACTCCTCGTACCATTGCATGTTCAAATTTTGCATGGGTTTATGTTTATTTATTTGATTGTTAACGGACGGACAATTTAGTGTCAAACTAAATCGTGCAAGGCAATTCTGAATAAATCAAATTTCACGCTGATTGCACACTGAACTGTTCATGGAACAAACAAAACCTTAGCACGAGACACGACTAATGGGTTTGGCGTCCGACACCTCTCCAAATCCAAACTCGCCAAATAATTCATTCCTTCCTTGCCAAATTAAAGCTCTGCTAGGATTTAGTTTTGAATTGGAATGATAACACGGAAAATGCAAATAGTCATTCATTCATAGTACTGGCAAAAAAGTTGACATACGTTATTTAACATCATTATAAAGATACATGGACGCCGATGGGACGAGCCATCCACTCGTCACTGTCTGCCACTGAAGTGAGTGATGGGATGAATGGGCAATATTCTGTCGTCGCCACTTTTTTTGCAAAAATTAGTCTTTTATTTATAGTTGAATGAAATCATAAAATTAGTTATGAACAATTAACGACTCAAGTGTTAATTAGTGAAACACCATGAAAAATGGTAATAAAATGCAGTACTTGATTGAATTAGCTTTAACCCTTTTGGCATTCTTGTTTGAGTGCGTGATGGAATGTGGAAGTTTGCAAAAACATTTCAGCACTGCTGACCCATCCAGCAAAAATCTTTGCCTGGAGCCGGACTTTGTCAGAAACTCCTACACAAAAATGAATGGATGTGCTCATAGTTAATTGTTGTGTGATTACATCATTTCTCGGAAAGGAATCTATCCAACTATCAGATTATTTGTAACTGTCAAATTCCACCACGACTGTCGAATACAAATATTTCAGATGATGGTGACGAATATCGTGAACGTGACTTTTGAGATTTATTGTTGGGAATATGTTGCACTGTAATAATAATACAAATAGTATAATTATGGATAAATCGGGTCTAGCAAACAATTTTCTTAAATGGCAAAGTGTCTTCATAATAATGCAAATTACTGAAAGCATACTTATACATCCTTTGTTATAGGTTAAGTAACATACTATATTTTGCATACTTACATTATAGTAACTTGTAAGTTACATACAAGTTTTCTAAACGTCGTAATTCATTGAATCTTAAGCCTTAAAGGCTTTAAGTTAAAGCCTTTAAGTCTTAGTAATTTACTAATTTCCCGATTTGTCATCTTGTTTCCCATCTAAACATTCTGAGAGTCTATTTTTTAATACGTCATCACTGAGTTCCGATGCCCATGGAGGGATTGACGCTGAGGGCAGAGAAAAGTTAAGCATCACGGATTTAATTACTTGAACATTTTCCTCAGTCAAATTAATGTCACGATGGGACTCTGTCGTTGCGTCAGTCTGGCCAGGAGAGGTTGTCTGAAATTATCGAAAAATACATTTTATTAATACGAACTAGTCCGAACATTCCTAAAATTATTGTGCCTAACATTTTCGTAATTGTCCATGGAATGTGTGGATTGCCGTGGAACCGCAGAAGCTTGTGGGCCTGCAGGAATATTAATATTAGAAATCGAGTTCCCATCATTGTCCATATTTTCGTCATCCTGTTCTTGTCCTGATGATGTTGAGGGTTGTGGGAATGNAGGTGGAACCGCAGAAGCTTGTGGGCCTGCAGGAATATTAATATTAGAAATCGAGTTCCCATCATTGTCCATATTTTCGTCATCCTGTTCTTGTCCTGATGATGTTGAGGGTTGTGGGAATGGGATAAGGAGTTGATAATGACCTCGTGTACTTGAAGCCTCAACTCTTTCCGGGTCTTGGTCGTCGTTTGCTCCTTGTTCTTGTGAAGGACCTGGGTGGCTCTGATAATTTGGTGGATGACGTTGCCCTTGTTCCTGTTCGTCGCCACTCTGTGAAAAGTCGGATTCCTCATCACTTCCTCCAATATCCAGTTCATAAGGACCATCTGCATCTCCAATGTCGTCTTCCTCGTTATCCCAAACCGCAATGAAGCCTGGATTGTGTGGAGGTAAGGCGTCGGAGTCAGATGGACGACGACCTTCCTTTGGAGGATCAGGGGACATCATTTATTTATTTTATTGGTGATTATTCTCAATATTTGTAGAACAAATTGGTGATGACAGCTTAATTGAAACGAGTAACTGTAAAATAAATCAATTCATTTCCTTAATTAAATTAATTCTGTGAAGTGTAAAATTCACATTAAATTAAAACGTACCGTTTGACTCCCAGTTGTCGGAAATTCCGACAAAGGAAATAAGATTCAAGTGAACAAATTTAGTTCTTCAGATCTGTACTTTGCGAAAATACGTCGTTTTACAATGAAAATTTCCTTAACACTGTACAATGCGAATTATACTTATCTCATTAAGATCTTTTAAATTTAATTAAAACTGTAACACCTCTTTCTCTCCTTTTTCTTGTCAATGTTTTTTTAAGGAACAACTCAGCTGTGGTTTTTGATATGAAGCGGTTGAACAACTGTTTACACGTGTACTGTAAAAGTTATGTAATGCAATGCAATTGCGGCATAAAAGGAATGATAACATACTTATCAAGTTAACGTACTTGTAGCTCTTAATTAATTTCGGTGTCTTCCAAGTACACGGTATTAATTATTTGGGATGTTTGTCTTCGTTTACGGAACTCTTAAACGGGATGAGCCCAATTATCACTGGCTAACTAACCAGGATCATGGGTTATCCAAATTTGTGGGGGTTGGGACAACAAAAAAGTTATACCCCTTGGTCATCGCTTCCAAGTACAACATTCCTTTTCTCCTTGATAACCCTGGGACTGGAAAGGTAAGCACGGGAAGATCCACTATCATTTTTAATAATTTTTAAATTTCTGTTTTTTAACTGCAGCACATTCGTGGCGAAGTTTTCGAAATAGATGACAAAATGCTTTCCAATCTCGACATTTTAGAAGAATACCCAAAATTGTATACGCGTCGAGAAGAGGAAATTATCTTGGTGGATGGGATGCTGGTTGAGGCGTGGGCCTATTTTTTGACCAACTTCCAACCTGACCTATTGGAAAGACCGTTCCTGGAGTCGTACGAGTCCCGAGGGTCCCATAATCTGCCCTATGTCGCAAGGTATATTCGGGATCAAGCCTTTGATCATAGAAGTCAAGTCAAAGTTTATTCATAGCTTTTATTCTGTGTAAAAAAATTGTGCCAAACGTTTTGGAACTGATTAATAAAGAATGTGAAAATGATAGAAATCTATTTATTTGCATGTTTCAGTGAAGACGACTTGGCTGATGCAAAGGACATTTGACATTTTAATATGCATTCCTACAACTGGTTGTTCCAGGAATAATGTGCAGGCAATTTGGCGAGTGTGTTCAGAACAATATTATGTAACATTTACTCTTTTTTACATAATAAAATTTTATACATTGTTATCAACTCTTTTGTCATAATTATTGTTTTTTATGCCTCTAGAAATATCTTTCTTGACGCGGATTTGAATCTCCGTCCTGATTAATGTTGTAGGTGTAACCATTTCCAGTTGCCACATGAATATTTAGTGGTGGCAGAGGCTGAGTTGGATAAGGCCCATAAGTTCCAGGAGGCACTGTCCCTGGGAATCCACTTTCCATCCTGGCTTGAAATCCGAGAGTTTGTTGTTCCAATTTCAACTCTTGAATTAAATAGTAGACGCAGACCATCATGTAAACTCGATAGAGAAAAAGCAGGATATTGAGGACCAAATTTTCAGTTTCCGTTCGTCCAGCAGCTCCATTAATAATGGAAATGATGACGTCCAGAATGAAAATAACGATTTTGACAATCAACCAGAGTCTGCAGTAACTAATGTTCCCTTGGGTGGCACCTTGATAAAGCCGGATGGAGAGGAGAAGCCCAATGATGCCAAGGAATATTACGACGATTGAAGTTCCAATTGCAACCTCTGCGGATTTTGTGGGTAAATAAATTAGTGTTGTACTAGAATTTTAGGAAACAACAAACCTTCATCGTTGTCCCCGTTATGGTTTCCGGTTTCTCGGAAATACTTTGCGACTGCGACAATTAGCAAGATAAGACGTAATACGCTGAATATCTGAATTTTAGAAGTGAAACAATAAATGAGCCGTGACTTTAAAATTGATAAAGAACTACAAGGGTATTTACCACGTCCAAGATCGCCATCATAGTGACGCCATTCCGCAAAGACATGCAACACGGATTTGTCGCCATGTTTCTGGTTTTAAGGGAGATTGCTTGTAGAATGAGATTAAGGGCTGGAGGCAACAAAATCCTTGTAAATGAAAACTGGAGGAACATTGGCAAAAACAATTCTAAGCATTATTTCAAGTGGTGATAAGAGTGTGATAAGTTTGTTGGATCAATGAATTGACGTCCGATAGTAAATGCGCATAACGATCTTATCTTCCTGTTAATGGATCCGATCCCGGTTTTGGGAAGGTCATTAACGCATCCACAATAACTATCTATATTTTAATTGTAATTGTACGTTACATTCAATTCAAATGAATATTATTCGCGTCAGCCTTTGCATTTCTCATTTATTTAGTACTAGAGTAACTTTGCAGTTTGTACATGCAATTGGTGAATAGTCAACGTTTTCTCGTGATACCTTCACATTGGCGACAATTAAGTATTCTGAACCTAATCCAATATTTTCTTGATTTTTAAGCCTGCAATCTTTATTTTATCAGATAATATTCGCCACTTAACAGTATTTCTCGCTAGACTTTTATAAATTCTTCCAATCCTTAAACTCTTTTTCACTCAGCCTGTCATCTTCTTCTTTGTTCGGGATGACCTTTTCGAGAGTAGAAAATCCACTCGGATCCGTGGCGATTTTAACATGAACGACATACTGACTTTCAATAATGACCCTGTAGATATAAGACATTATTTGTAAATGCCATTTACTGCATGTTGTACATTTTCCTCTTAAATATCAGGACTCACTTGATGAGGTAGACGGTCGTTCTCGCGCCTTCGGTGTACGTTATGTACGAAAGGGCTTCAATTTCAGCGTCCTCCAATTCATCAGCTCGAGCATCAAGATTTGCCTTCTGCTTGATCTCCATTGCATGCTTCTTTACTAAAAGGTTTACCTCGGCATTAGAACTAGGGTCCAGTTCCCCGTGTTGTTTTTGGACGTGGATTGGACGGCGATGAAACCGTTCCCCTCGGTGCTTTGTGAAAATTTTCTGGAAACAAATTGCATTAAATTGCAGTTACATTTCAGTCAAAATTTTCAAAAAAAGGACAATTACCCTCAATATAAAGGAATCAGAGATTTCGACGGCGACGAAGCCGAGCACAACGAGAAGGAGGAGACCACGAAACATGTTTCAGATTTAGAAGTCAAAAGCCTTCTGACGTTCGGGACAAATGCTGAGAACAAATGAAGGGTAAGAGTCAAGGTTTTAAATTTATGTAAAGATTACCCATTTGGACCAGATGAATGGAATTACATTGTTGAATTTTTGTTTGAATTTTATACAACAATAGCAAATTAATATCTTGCATAAAAATGAAGTTACAGCGACAATTTTACTGTTTGTATTACGTGGATATGTGGCCATTTTTAGAATCGTTTCACGGGCGGAAATCATTTTTAAAAGCTTTTTTTTATTATCAAATTTAATGTGCAAAATGATCTATCGCTCAGCATAACTTCTAAAGTCATCCATCAAACTTCGATTTCTGAAATCAACATATTATTTATGTAGCGAAGTCAAATCAAAACCACAAAAACCATTAATGAATCCGTGATCAATTCGTATCTTCAGCTAAATCATTGCTATTCTGCATGCAATACTTGTATCAAATTTTTTTTTTGAATAAACACGTTTCGAAGCCGTGATCCGTTTATTATTAAAAATACTTCCAAACAATTTAAAAAATTAATGAATAACTGAAGCCATTGAGGTGAATGGCTTCTTTTGGCTTTATTTTATGTTTTTCATTAGCAATTGTAAAAGTTAATTGTGGCTTTTTTGGACTAGTCATGGTCGTTTTAAAGTTTAAGGTTACTTTGAAAACTGTTGACATAGGGTTCGCAACAAGTAACATCGTTTTCAACCTGTTAACATATCCTTTGCACTTGATCCGTATGTCTTTTCCTAATTAATTAGGACTGAATGAAAATGTAGCTGGGTTATTTTAATTTATTCCATCATTGAAGTTTGTTCTGCATTTAATTGATTTTTAATAAAGTTAATTACAATGCACACGCTTCAACACCAATTACAAAAGATAATAAGAAATAAAACAGTCACTGTAAATACAAGTTACATGGAATCAAATGCTTAATTAAATTCAGTGTTGACCGGTCAATTTGTTGAAAATCACTTATGTTGTTAATAAAATTGTCAATTAAATGCCTCATAATCCGGTTTGACATGGGAATGTCTTGTTTCATTTTCAAGATCCTACCCATATATTATTTATACTAATTAATTCTAGTTAATAAAATTGTCAATTAAATGCCTCATAATCCGGTTTGACATGGGAATGTCTTGTTTCATTTTCAAGATCCTACCCATATATTATTTATACTAATTAATTTCTAGAGACTAATGTTTGGTTAGTTTTGTACTCTCAATTTCAAATGTTCAAGTCAATAATTGGAAATAACAGCAAGCATGCTACCATTTTGCGGTGATATTCTTCCATTAACAGAGGAAGTAGGCATTCGTTCGTTTAGGCTTCATGATCATCTATTTAACCCTCGTCAACTTTTCAATTACTAGTTGTGACGTGACGTTGACATCTTATTTATTGAAATTAGCATTGTTGGACGAGTTGAAGTTGACAAAATTAAAGTAAGATATCAACAAAGAACGAGCAGATCATTTCACAGCAGGTAAATTTGCACCTTATATGCAAAAGAGTCGTAAAGATCAATGCCAGCATTTCTGAATTGATACAATTCAAGTAAATTTTGTTGAGATAACAATTTACAATTTACTCACGTGTCGCCAAACATTAATTGTGCTCAATGGAACATAATGTCGTGTAAAAAAGGGAATTAACCATTATAAACAAAATAAAATAAACAATACGGATCTACAAATGAAGGACCTAAGTATGTGTACAAGTAATTTATATGTCACAATAATAAATAAGTTTTGCTAGAAACACAATGAGTGTAAGGTCAGTCTTGGCTGTGGATCTTTTTGGGCATATGATGTCAACTTGCTTTTCATTTTCACAATTCAATGCATGACCAAAAAAACTTGAATCCATAGAAAATTAAGTGATTTAGATTCAATCATGAGAATATTTACACCACATCTTGAAAGGAATGGAGTTGAACATTGATTTACTGGACTGTCTATATTTGAATTGAGACTAATATGTTTGGCGTGGGCAGAGCGTTTGGTTAGAGTTGGATTATGAAGTTGAAACACTTGAAAAGTCATAGGAAACTAAATCTAATGAACCGGAATTGAAAAGTTAGTGTAATGATGTGGAAGTAAAGTAATGAGCCTCTACAGTTATGTGGTGTCACAACACAGAAATTTAAGAGCTGTTGAGGACACGTATAAAAGGAGTGAAAATCTTCAAAGTTGTATTTTTGCAAAATGAAAAAATTGACATTATTGGTCGAAACATTAATTTGAAACACAAAAAATTTTCAAGATTTTGAATCTTAGATTTCAAGGATCTTTATTTTTTGATGCGTTCAAGACGGTGAAAATATTATGGCACAAGATCATTGACAGACAGACGGACATAATGTTTTCGTAAATTAGATGTTATACATATCTGCATAAACACTCCACAGCTACTTAAATAAATTAAGCTTGTTGCTCCTTAATTCGATACTGCTCTCAAAGTTGACTTTGACAAATAGCGATGGCTATAAAATTATTTTGTAGCTGGGTGGCAGGGCATGGCGATCCTGTTTGTTTAGAGATTCATTCCTCCTTTTTGTTTCTGATTCTGATCTGTTGTACTTCTGGTGTCAATGATAAACGTCATCTCAACGTCAATGTCAGCCAAATCACAAAATTAAATTAGCTCGCAAAAAATAATCTCTTGTTGCTAAATTGTCTCAGTTTGTTGTGTGATGCAAATCTCATGCGTATGAGCGACATTTATATTTGTTTTATTCACCTTTGCACTGTCTTGTGCATAATGCATTGGATGATATGTAATGGATCCCGATAATCAGGGTCAAAATTGACAAACATAATCGACATCAAAGTATGCACACAAAAAATCGAGAGGACACGAAATGATTTTTATGTAAAAATTGTAAAGGGCACACGTCAAAAGGTTGGATTTTGGAAAGGCGTTGTCAATCATAAAATAAAATTGGCCCAAAAATAATTAAGTACTGCATGCAATGCTAACAGCATTAAGCTACCGGAGTTGTTTTTGAGAGAAAATGCTGCATTTTACATAATTGTTTATTGCTTCATTATTTAAGATAATTATTTCGGTTAGATTAATAGCAATATGCATAAATGCAATGGATTATGGTTATTATTGAGGAGAGTGCAATATGCAGCAAAGTAAAAATAATTAGAATTTGTATGAAAGGATGATTTTACGGCCGTCTGGTTTACCTCAAAATAAAAAGTGCAAAATAAGGAAATCTTTATGTGTGATTTGACAATTGCATCACAAAATAAAATTTCATTATCACATAACTTTGGGCGAAGTCAACTAAAACCTTTGCAGTCAAACCAGATCAAGTTATTTTGTTTTACTCAAAAAATTAACCTTAATTAAATTTCAGGGTCTCCATTTCCATCTTATTATTCTCTTAGCTGACCACTAAATTACCCACACTTGCAGTCATGAATGCATTATTAAAATTAAACCGGTTAACTTTGTGACTTGTAGGCTTAATGGTGCAAAAAATGGTTGCTTTGTGTATAAGAATCTCTGGGCCACAAGAATTCGTCTTCCTTCCGCACCGCACGCGATAATTGGACTAGACTCATGAACAAAATATTTCACGACAATAAAAATTGGTGAACTTGGACCCGACGACTGATTGATTGATGGATGATTGATGTTGTAATGGTTGATGTCAGATGCGGTGTGGAGATATGCTTTGAAGGAAATATTTTTCTCTTGTTTTTAAAACAATGTTTTATGACTTTGTTGGCTGGACAGGTTGTTGAGGTTTCTGTTTGTCAAAATGCATGCAAAATTGCACAGGCCAAAGTGCAAATATAGACAAGCAATTATTTTTGGCAGGGAACAAGTCATCTGGAATGGAGTATGAATACAAATTTTAATGCAAAGTGGCAAAATCACTCAGTGTCAACCAGCGTTGTTTGACCAGATTGGATTATGGCATTTATTTTTACAAAATAAACTTAAGAAGCTTTTGAATGGGCGTTGGCTAGTTAAACGTTGTGAAATGGTTCCAGTTCATACTCTAAAAGGTTTATGATGTTGTCGTATAACGGAAGTAAATTATGGCTAAAAAATGCAAGAATTACAAAGGTGTGGAATGGATAACAAGAGGGAATTTTGTTCACACTACATTTCCCGACCTTTGTTCTGCAGAGCTAGGAAACCAATGCTTGTTTAAAAATCTGGATTTTTATAATGTGCACCATACTTTGGAATTCCATTTAATTGCAGTTTACAATTTATTTTAAGCCACTGAAATCAATAGCCACAGGCACCTTTAGTCTTGCATAATGCTGTATTCCAAATACTTTCACTTGCTGGGTTTTTTCTACCTGACTGACAACTCATCTGATATGCAATCCTTGTAATCAGATCGTACATTTTGTGGCGTGGTCTGTAACAACGGATTTAAATTGTGGATTTGAAAAATATTTTGAAACACATAAACATTATGCACATGGGTATTTCAAAGACCGTCGTTGCAGTCTGTAACAAACTGATCCTAATTGATTCTAAATATAATAACTACTTAAAGCCGAGCTCATTACATCTCATTACAATTACACAACAACTAATCGTAACTGCCGGGAGCAAGTAATGTCAGTGATTGATTAAATTTAAACTTGGTATGTTGTAAGTATGTACATTGTAAAATATTCAAAATACTAAAGTAATATCCGGACCAATCCATAGTTCACAGTTTGTGTTATTTTACTTCGTTCTTCTCTACATTCAATCAATTGTCTAAGTATATAATATAATGGGCACTTGATTTGAGTTCAAACTATATAACAAGCAATCATAATTGGCAGTGATTAATAAGCTTCATCACTCTAGCATTATTACACGGATTATTGATTCTTTTGTACAATTTCTATTAAAATGTTGCATAATTTGACAGAATACCTAAACTTATAGGATCGTTGAACCCATTTCAAAATTTGTACAAAGTGTGGAAACAGCACTTAAAAAGCTATAATCAATGCGAAATACATAAAACAACTTAGAGGTCGTCCCATGCATCTCCTTTTCCCTGATGTGATTAATTCAATTAAGAATAAAAATGGGATTGATCTTTTCTTATCCAACTTGGTGAATTGATTTATTGTTTCATTTCGCTGCAATGTGTGCTTTGCTCTGCTAATTTGTCTTCTATAATAATTAGTGCAACGACACAATGCCACCCACTTAACGTTACTTTTAAGTATGTGAAATTTGATCTGAATATAAAAATGGATGCAACTTGCAGTAAATGCAGTCAATCAATAAACTTATTTAATAGCTTATTAAATGTTTCTTTGGTACATGGCAAGCAATATTTGTATCCGATCTAAGAATGGATTTGTACTCCCTTCCTTCCTCCTACGGAAGAAATTGATTGATTTTGTATCGATCGATTAAATCTTAAGTGCCTTACTTGCTGAGAGTCTAATGCTATAAGCAACCCCCACAATTGTTTGATGCATGCATAATATTTAATATTGTGAGCCACATTTTACATTTTGGGCTTTGTTTGTCATCGCTTAATTCTAATCAGGGAAGGGGATGACTTTTACTGAGACTCGTAAAATAAAACAAAGTAACTGCAAACATAGCTTGGCTTCATGTATGCATATTGTTAAATTGTTGTCCAATTATGCGGATGGGTAGAGAGGAGTGGTGGTAATAATAAAGTAGAGTACCTTGTGATATAACGAATACTAACATTAACCCAAAAATGTCCCACATGTAGGGATGATCACCATAAAATCAATTGGTAAGGATGAAACGCCTTTAGTCAGTCGGATTTCATAACCCCGTCCACGCGTACTGATACGCTGTGCATTAAAATGTTTCAATTTCAAGTAAGTCCTTGTTTTGTATGAGATTGTGAAGTTGTGTAAAATCCTTGTTTTTGAAATGGTTTTAAAGATTGCTCTCTTGGTGACCGTCGTGGCCTTGGCAGTGGATGGTGGGCTGATTGCTTCTGCTCCAGCAATCCAAGTTCGTCAGGAATTGGATGCTTATCCATTGTACAATTATGGTTATTCTGTTCAAGATCCACTTTCAGGGGATAGTAAGACTCAAGAAGAGAGCAGAGATGGGGACGTAGTCCGAGGAAGATATTCTCTTGTGGAGCCTGATGGTACGGTTCGAATCGTGACTTATTTTGCGGATCATACTGGCTTCCATAGTGTTGTCCAGTATCAAAGACCTGGATACTCGGCTCCAGTTCAACAAGTTCAGGTTCAGCAACCCGTTGCTGTTCAGCAGCCACTGCCAACTCAGCCCGTCCACGTTCAGGTCAGTAGTACAGACTAAATTTCAGAAATTACATCAAGTTGCAATTTTCTGTAGAGCCATTATACGTTTAGTCAATGGCTAAAAGTGACTCGCAAAAATTTTAAAGTGTGATTATTTGTACGATATCTGGAAGTCTGAAATCTCGATGGTTGACCAGAATATTTTTACTTTTCAGGTTCCAGCACCAGTTCAAGTGGTTCAACCTTTGCCACAACCTGTGCAGCAGCCAATTGAAGTTGTCCATGAAGCACAACCTATCGAAGTTGTTCATCAACCTGTCCAACAACCACAACCGGTCATTGAAGAAGTTTTCCAACCACAACCTCAGCCAGTGGAAATTCCACAACAACAACCCCCACAATTTCAACCTCAGCCACCCCAATTCCAACCACAACCTCAGCCACAACCTCAGCCCCCACAATTCCAACCAGAACCTCAACCACAGCCCCCACAATTCCAACCGCAACCCCCACAATTTCAGCCACAGCCCCCACAACCTCCACAATTCCAGCCACAACCTCAGCCACAGCCACCACAAATCCCACAACTTCCGGTTCAGCCTCAACCACAGCCACCACAATTCCAGCCACGTCCCCCAGCACCTCAACCCCCACAACAGGAAGAGACCTTCGATGATGCAGAGGTCATCGAGGCCCGGAGTGCTGATTCAGGATTTGGGCGTAGTCCAATTCCAACCACAACCTCAGCCACAACCTCAGCCCCCACAATTCCAACCAGAACCTCAACCACAGCCCCCACAATTCCAACCGCAACCCCCACAATTTCAGCCACAACCCCCACAACCTCAGCCACAACCTCCACAATTCCAGCCACAACCTCAACCACAGCCACCACAAATCCCACAACTTCCGGTTCAGCCTCAACCACAACCACCCCAATTCCAGCCACGCCCCCCAGCACCACAACCCCCACAACAGGAAGAGACCTTCGATGATGCAGAGGTCATCGAGGCCCGGAGTGCTGATTCAGGATTTGGGCGTAGTTCACTCGGCTCTTTCCGAAGCAGTCGTAATGGTCAACACGACTTTAACTTTTCCTTCTAAAGAAGTAATCCAAAAGAAGTCCTAGAAAACTGGAATTAAAACTCAACCTATACATAAAGACTTGATGACGACTTTGGGGTATAAATAGTAGAAAGAAACTTAGTATGCGCTTGCATATTTTACGCTGATAAAGACGGATGATTTTTTTAGGAAAATAATAAAAAAAATATTTTGTGCTTTTCTTGGGCTTTGAATCATTCATATGCAATAATATTCAGGTGAGAAAATGTATCTGTTGCGAAAATAAACCCAGAATGATAAACTAGTAGCACCATTTGCTGAATTCCATCCAATGGACACATGGCCGGTAATAATTGTGTTTCAAAAATATTAAAACAAATGTTAGATTCGATATGTTTATCTATCAATATCCTCAATTCTTGAGTTTGCAACAAAAACAAATGAAGAATAATGTCTATTGGGCAGAAAATAAGTCCAACCTCAGACCACAAACCCAAACAATTCTAAAAAAATGCTATTGTGTGTTGGTTGCGTCATCACTTCAGACTTTTCTGATAACTCAAAAAACCTCAAGGAAAACAATTTATTTCTTAACTATTTTGAGAAAGAATTAAAAATCAGGCGGAAGTTGACTTCGGCCTCAATAATACGAGGGTCAGCTTACAGAGATGAGATTATGGGACAAAATTCCAGACATCAACCATATGCAAAAATAAGGACATGGTTTAAGTGAGTCAGATTAGTGTAATAATGATAAGTAATTTAGAAGTTAAAGTAGCATTTTGTCCAGGGAATAATCTCACACTTGACACACAATTTTTAAAATATTTGGACATTACATTGTCATTTCTTATCCGCAAATCTATATCTATAAAAAAACTTAGAAATTCCAATGACGTGTTTTAATGTTAATTATGTTTAAATTCTTTTAATTCGCATTATTAATTCGTACTATTTGTGTGTATCCTAATACCGCAAACCGCGTCCATTATTAGCAGTGACCATGCAGCTATTCAAATATGTCTGATATTTTTGCAAAGGTCACCAAAATGCGTATATATTGGCTGACAATAAATTAGAAAGTCCAATTTTAATTTGTAGTCTACCCGATGAAGGAATTCGACAAGAATGAAATTATTTCAGCGTGAGGATATTTTCCATCCCTGTTGCGGTTTTAATCTGCAAAGCGTTGTCCCTCGTCTCCTGCCCGGATTGCAATTTGTAAGTTTTTTCTTGTTTTCAGTAATTTACCAATGATGTAGTAATGTGTAAAACAATATGTACCAATTTGAATAGCTTTGTCTGAAGCTCTGTATTGTGTTTCTGACTTTTGGAATTTCCGAAAACTTGGAGTCCCTTCAACAGAATAAAATTGAGGATCCTGCAACTTACTATGGTAAAATGTTCATTTTATTTCCACAAAAACAATTATTTTTAATTTCGCTGGACGTAAACTTTTCCAACTCTCAAATTTTTAGTGCGAGTATGTTGCTGGATTGGATATGGACTGTATATATTAGTGATGGAGGGTTTGCTATTGTTTTTATGGCGAGGGATTCATTCGGTGGGTGACAATGATATTTTTATTTTACATCAATAAAATGAAAATTCATAATATTTCCAACATCAGAAAAATCTTGCTCTTATCAAAGTGTGGCTGGTTGGAAGTCCAGTATCCGTCATATGTCTGCTAGGCATGTTTACCTTCAGTTTGATCCGATTTCAAGGAACCTTTCGGCATCTATTTGCCATGGGTGTGGTTTACTGTGTCGTCCAATTTTATCTTTGGTACGTTGTCCACATCTACTGTAAGGAAATGGAGATTGAAATTGAACTGACCTCTTCTATGAGGACCTTGACGGATGCTGAGGTGAAAGGATTCAATGAAGGGTTACCTCAACCTCCGTTTAGGATTTAGGATCCAAGACTTGGACGCCCCAACTTTAAGTCTGCTGAATAAAATAGAGTACCTGAGATATAGCAAGGAAAACTTTGAGATTCAAGGGGATGAATTGACAGTTGGTTCGTTGTTATGTTCAAATGATCAATAATTGCGAAGTCAAATGATTTAAAGGCATCTAATATTTGTTTAGATAAAAGTAACCCATTGGGTTCCGGTAAACTATGGGACGGTGTACAAAGGTGTCTTGTCAAGGAATGGTTCTACCGTTGTGGTGGCAGTGAAAACGGTAGATCCTGACAATACAGATGTCCATTGCTTCAAAGCGTTGCTCTTGGAATTGAAAGTGATGAGTTATCTGGGAAAGCATCCAAATGTGGTTGCATTGCTGGGGGCATCTACAACGGGGATAAGAGATCGTGATTTACTAATTTACTTAATTACTGCACTTCCTATTAGTGTCAGAATTAATTTGAAGGATGTATTTTTATTTTTGCTTAGGGAATCTTTTGCTCATCTCAGAATACTGTTCCTTGGGAAATTTACGCATGTTTCTTGTTGGACATCGTGGGTTATTTGTAATTTAATGAGCAAGGATGGATCCTTTCAACATCTGTCGGCAAAAACGTATTAAATGTTGTATTAAAATATATAGTAAGTAATGAAACAAATGATAATATAATTTGCAGACAACTCATTGAAGCATCATTATTAGAAGAGACTATTTCTACACAAGACTTGATTCAATGGTGTTGCGAAATTGTTGACGGTATGGAATATTTGGGTTCAATGAAGGTAATTAATGCAGTTATTTTACCCATATTATTTACTATATATTTGACAGTTTAGGGTTGAATTTACCATTTCACAGGTAGTTCATGCAGATTTGTCGGCTCGAAATGTGTTCCTCACGGATCAAAAAATAGTTAAGTTAGGTGACTTTGGATTAGCCCGACAACTTTACAATTACTCCGTGTATGTGAAGACGCAAAAAACGCCACTCCCATGGTTTGTAATAATTATATACGGTAACAGCGACAATCCCCATTTGAATTCAAATCCATTGACTGAATCAGGCGTTGGCTTTCTCTGGAAGCTCTGACTGACAGTCATTTTTCAAGTAGCTCGGATGTTTGGGCGTTTGCTATTACATTGCACGAAATTTTTTCACTTGGCGAAATTCCTTATCCTGGACAAAACTTTTGTCAGTTTAAAAATTTCCGTACTTGAAATGATGTCTTTTTACACTGCATACTGACAAGATGGGTGATCAATTTGCAGGTTTGGAGTTTGTTATTGACCTTAAAGCTGGCCTTCGACCTAGCCGACCCCTTTTCGCCCCACAGCTAATGTATGATAAGAAAAATTAGTTGTTTTAAAAAGACCTTAATTATCTACTTCTACTATTATCGTAATTCATAGATGGAATATTATGGAGCAATGCTGGAAGGCAGATCCAAAGGACAGGCCCACATTTACCGAAATTAAACAAATCACAAATCGTTTGGACAAATACTGAAATAATTTTTCACTTATTCGTGGTTGCATATTGCAATAGTTTCTGCATTATATTATAAGTTTGTCTGCATTCCTGAAATGTAAAAAAATACATTGCAGACATTCTCAATTAATGTTACGGCATATATCCCATTAAAGTCTCGGTCTGAACAATTTTGGGCAATGCATATAATAATTGTCAAAACCTACACGACTTGGATCATAATATTACAGTTCTTATCAAATTTCACCTTTCATGACATTACTCGCAAGATCATTGGTCGTATCAATTAAAATCCACCCCAAAAACCTCTGCATAACCCAACATTGGAGATGAACGTTCCCTGAAATTTGGCAAGAAAAGAGTAGCGTGCCAAAAGTGGGGACTTTGTTCAATGCAGATATTCCTCAGTTCATCTTCTTTCTCTTACGGATAGTTGTAAAGCAGCAGAATTTTTTACCGAGCCGAGAGAAAAAAAGAGTCCGATTGCATATTATGAGACTGTAGCCAACCTCCTTCTAATATCAGGCAGTCATAGTCATGGATGGCGAAATTCAAGTAAAATGTATCGCGATACCATGCTTAAGCTACATACATGGGTTGCCAAAATATGTGCCTGACAACCCCGAATAAATTTTAGGCTTAAAAGGGGTAAACGTGTGCTATATGTTCGGTAAAGCCTTTTTGCATGCAATACCCCCGTGCAATTGGGTTTTGAAGCATGTTCCGTTCTAAGAAGAATGCACACTTATTTCAAATTGTCGCAAAATTCCAGGTGCACTGGAAATTCTCTGCATCATCAAATGTGGCTGTTTTAGCCACAAAGTAATAGCAATCTAATTTTTAGTAACTTTACTTAAAGCCGTAGTGCCATTTCCACATTTTGCAAAGCTGCATGAAATGAATGCGGTATCCTGTTTGATACCATACCACCTAATATGTGTATGTAAGATGTTTTATCCAAGCATTCTCTGGACTTGTGCTGTTTCTCCATAGAGGTGGCACTCTCCTTATTGTTAGGTGGATAAAAAGAGAGAACGGAATCCACTCTACTTCAACTTGTGGGGTTTTGGGGGTGAAATAATCCGACGGAGATGGGAGCCGTGGACATCCACCACTCGGGGACTGGGCCTGGCACTTCTTGTCCGTTCAGTTTGGCTTATTTCCACGTGTGGACTTGTGCGGGTTCAGTTGGGATAGCAACGGATATGGCGTACACCCAATAACAGGTCAGTAAAGTCCATTTTCAAACTCGTTTCAGGGTTGTCTAAGGCCTTTTCTAAGGGTACATGAAAATAGGAAGGAGTTCCCTTCACGGGAGCCAGATTACAAAGTAACGCCGCAACTGTGGGGCAGGGTAGCGTTGGCTAAGTATGCAGTTGAGCCGCTAGTCTCACTAACTTGAGTGGCAGTGTCCAGGGTTAGTTTTTGCATGTAGTGAATGGACATGAGGGGAAATGTTTTAAATTGGAGAAACTTTCACTTTCCTCAGTTTTTTAATGGAGAGAGAATGTTTTTTAAGAGTTGGGATGGTTAGAAAATGTGAGCATCATTTGGTGATTATAGTTCCACGAGAAATAATTAGCCGGCTTTTGACATTTGCAATGTTGCTGTGGGGCATTTTAAATATTAAACTGCATTATATTCATGTAACCTCTAATTTGGGTGGTTTAACAAGAAGGGAATGTTAAGGAAGGAGAAAGGTTTTTATTTTTGTGGTGCCCACAGCAGTCTCGATCTTAATTTCTGTCACTTCGTTTTTGTTCTTTGCATATTTTTTTATTCGAGTCCATCCCACTCGAGGTTGCCTCATTTTTTGTGTTCAAAGTCAAAGAAATAAGAAGGGAGGAGAAAGCGGAGAAAGTCAACAGAAGAGGGAAAAGTGTGTAATTGAATTACTCCCACTTATCTGAATAATTAGCTTATCCCTCCAGCATAATCTAGTTTTCTTTGTAGTTTGAACACTTACCCTGCCTTCTTTTCGTAGTTTTACTTTTGGGAGGGAGCAAGTTTCCTTAAATATGGTGAAAGGTTGATTGCCAGAAGCTAAAACAATTTTAGACATTACTAATTTTCGGAGCTGGGATGAGAGAATCTGAAGCAGATGCTTAACTTCATTTTGCACTATTTGTCATTAGTTTCTAGTTTAGTTAGTAAAATGGAATTTAAAACATTGGAACTTAATTCATGAAAAAGAAATATTAACCGGTTTCTGATTTACCAATGTTACTGGAGAACATTGTTTTTAATCATGTCTTCTTGCGTGATGTGACCCAAGCTGCATCCGCAAGCTTTTGCAATTTTCTTGTGGGGCAACTATTTTGCATTTGCAAACTATCTTGTGTCTGCATTATCCCATGTCTTGTCAAGTCACGCCGGTTGGTTTGGCTGTCACTCCGTGAATGCCTACGGCAAAGTTTTTTTGTAAGTGAGCTGGAATGGTTAGTGAGATTTTAGGAGATGGACAACCTCAACTAAGTAAAGTAAAAGTAGGCAGGTAAATCAGATCCAGGTGCTGTTTGTTTGCCAGTAACAAAATGTATGCCAATCCAGTTTGGCTTTTATGACCAAGGTACTGGTTTTATGGGAATAAAATTGCCCTATCTGCGTTAGTTAGAGGATTAAATCACCCACATACTGATGTTTATACCTTGTCCTACATGCAATTAAAAGTCCAAATTAAATAGTGAAACAGAAAGGTGAGTGAGGGGAGGGTGAGAGATTGGGAAGTTGTAATACGCTGGATAGATTATTTATCACAGCGAGTGTTGGATATTATTAATCACATTTTGCAGAAATTTTCTGGGTTACAAATAAAAGGAAGGATGTGACTGTGAGCATGCATTAGAAGCACGGTTATGGATTGGTTTTCATTTGCAACTAAATATGTTTCTGTGAAACCTTTTTGTAGCAAAATATTTTTCATCCACGTGTCAAGTTCTCCGTGTAAGAAGATTCATATTATGCAACAGCACTAAAAAATTATTTCTTACTGTTGCACCAGTTGACACAGAACTACTTGATGAATGTTGCATTTTAGTCATGAATTGAAATTTAAAAACATGTTGTTGCTGAACCACTTTTCTGAAATTGATATACGGTTTCGATTCTGGTCGATTCTAGTTAAATCCGATTCAAACTAAACTGGAATGATGTTGGTTAAGAGTATGCACCAGATCATACATATTTTAATGCCGGCTTTATTTGGGTAGGATTGCTGAATTTGTTTTCATAATGCGTTGTCATCATATGCAGAAAATGCACCGTTAAAATCTTGACCAGACAAATTCCTTTATAGTAAAAGTTGAAAAAATTTAACAATGAATTGACAAAACCAAAAATTCCTTCCAGAGAATGTTGCTGATCTCATGATATAGTTTCCTTTTACAAATATTTGATGAGCATTACACACGTCACGGCTTATCTTTAATGTTGATAATATTAAAAAATGTAATCCTGTACAACGACCAATAGCCTGAACTTTGCCCCACTTTAATTGCCTTTCATGGCTTGGATTAGTTGTATTAAATGGTGGTGAATCAAGAGCGGAGGTTTTCTATTTCATGAAATTAAACACTTTTTATTTCATTTCAATGGAAGGAGAAATTAACTGGATCAGTAATAAGAGTGAATTTGACCCCATTATTAAGTCAGTTTGAATTGAATGTTCAATCAAACCAAACTCCACTGCTGCGTCATGAATGTATTGTGAACACGGAAAACAGATCCAAAACAGATTTGTAATCCAGTGACAACAAATCAAATCATGACTAGATGTGGATGGCTTTAATCACATAAAACAAATTTGGTCTGATTTTATTTACTTAAATTAATCGTTGTACGAGATTTCATAATTTGTTCGTTTTGTTTGTATGAACGGTAAACTACTATTCCGCCAGATACTGGATGGCTATACGGATTCAATGCATATGCAGTGATTACAGTTTACAGCTACATAAATTTGTTTATTTTACTCCAAAGTTGAATGGTCGTTTGCGTATTGAATGAAATGGTTTTTATTTGTTGATTTAAATTCGGTCAACCTTTTTTGTATGTTACAATATTTCACTTTTACTTCCACATATATGAGTCTCATGGCACTGGACAGTTTCAACTTTTATCGGCTTAAATAGCTGTCGTTTTGAATTGAACCTGTGATGAGGATGACGTGACATAGTTGAGAATGCAAAGCAAGACTTGAGGAGGGATTAAAATTGCAATAAATTGGATTGGACTTTGAGTGGTATTGGATGAATTATGGATCAATTTTTGGCAGCGTTGTCCTGACACTCTGGTACTTTTCCATTTGCAACTTTACTAGCAATCTATTCCGCCAGAATTTGCAACATGTTTTTTCATAAATCAATGTATTATTTAGAAATAGGAACTGCTCAATCTAAACCCTGACACTGTAAGCTAGACTGTAACTTAATCCTTTGAAAGATTTTCATTTTGCTGTTGTGTCATCAATTTTTGCAATAAAGGAATAGGTAAAAGTTTTAGGATCATTTGTTTGGAACTAAGTAAACAAAAGATAAATATTTAATGCCGAAATAGTTTAAGAAATGTTTGGATGGATGCCCCATATTTAACAGGATTTAACAACCCATCCCATCCCGTGACTCTGCCGGTGAAGGGAACTTTAGTCTGTTCTACTCATAAGGATACATCCAGTATTTTGCATATATATACTGAATCTGCAAACTTATACATTCGCAGGCTCTAGTATATCCACGTGAACAAACCATCTTACACAGGCTGTGAGGTGACAATCTGAGTTTGTCGTTCCTTCCCATCCTCTTCTCTTAATTCTCAATTTTGTTGCGAGCCACCACAGCGCTTAATCCCATCCCATTCCATAGAATTAAAAGACTTTGTACTATCCAGAGCAAATTTCAAGCAAGCGAAAGCAAATGTATAATAAGTGGGTGGCAAAGTGCCCAATTAAAATGTCGGCTCCTTTATCTCTCACAGCAGCAGGAGTAGCAATTTTGCTCTCAATCTGCATCTTTGCTCAAACTACACTAAACTCGAACCCATTCAACCAACATAACTGAGTTCCATTCAATTCAACTAATGTGGTTGTTTCTGGTGAGTGTTTGCATATAATGTCACATTTACAAGGAAAGAGATGCATCAAGGGATTCTATTCTCGAAAATTTTAGCACCCGTAAAACAAAGCTGATGTGAAATTTATTGCGCTAGACTTATTTCGACAGGAATCACAACAAAAATAAAATAAAATCCCATTCCTCCTCCGTTGCTATTCATATTGGATGCAAATGTAGTAATAACCTTTTACAAACTCTCTCCCATAAAATAGTGAATGAATTGGATAATAGAAGCTGGCAGCTGAATCCATACCGTAGCTTAAAAGAGAGGAACTGGCATTAATTTACTGGCAATCAATCTTTAATTACGAATAAACTTAATTTCATAACTTTCCATAAAATTGGTTGGGTGTGGTTTATGCAATACAGGTTACTATTGATGTATCCCCGCACAATATTAAGACGGTTGGTTACTGGCAAACTCCACGAATTTCCGTACAAAACAAAATATACAGAGTTTGGTAAGAGAAAGGCATGAGAGAGTAACTTCACCAAGGGCAGGGCAGAGAAAGTAATTAAATTTAGGAAAGCATTCACCAACGAACAAAACCATGGGGTTGCTACGACTATATGAATGGATGTCTGGATGGATGGATGCCCGACAAAACCCTGTTTATATTTGATTTGCTAGTCTATTTGTCCATGAAAATGAAATTGGTTGGATGGATGTGGTTGGTGGGTTAGACTTGTAAGTGAGTGAAGTATTCCCATTTACTTCGTGTGAACTATGTGTATGATGGTCTGATATCGATGTCAAATGAATGCCAAATTTGAATCGATTCCGCCATTATTAACTAACTTCTCTGGCCTGCATGTACCTTGAATACTTGGGTTATGAGTGGTGAAAGAAAAGTACATAAACGAAGGAAAAACTGTGCTCCATACCATTTTTCATGCACCTCGTGGAAGGAAGCAGTTTAATTTTTGTAATAGGCAATATTTCATTGCTTCGTTTAATGGACAAGTGTCACATGAATGGTGTAGGGAGGGAGGGCAAACAGCAGAGTAGTAATTCACGGTACTTTGCAAATATACAGAAAGAACCTATTTTGATAACCATGAGCAAAGCTCGTAAATGTGAACCGTGAAATTGGAGCATCGGTATTATATACATACACATAATCTACGTATTTTTTGGTTGGGTAGGGTAAAATTGAATGGTTGGAAGTGGAAACTAATTCCTTACTAACTTGAGCCATATCTAGCAAAGTAAACCAATTGATTGATTTGATGCTCTTGTACTTATAGTCGCCCTATGATTTTTGTGGGATTGAGTTAATCAACTCAAAACACTTTTGCACTTTGCTTTCTCATTCGGCCAACTTGACTTGATGTAGAATGGGTCAAATTGTGTGATGTTAAGAGTGATGAAGTGCTCTCATTTATACACATGTACCTTACGTGCTGTGCATGTCTACTTGATTGGGCTGAAGGAGTAGAAGATAATGGTTTTAGCACTTTAGTGAAGTAGACATTGTATTATTTGTAGAGCTTTTGACCACTCATTTACACAAATACTATTTATCAGTTGTGTAAGGAGGACGTGTCGCTAATTGCTTGAAAATGTGATAATTATGAGTAGACAAGAAGCTGAATTGATATGAAGATATCGGTATAAAGTGAAGGTCAGTGTAGACGTGTATAATTTTATGTGGTTTACCATGCCGGCCGGTGTTTTATTGACACAAAGTAAGTCCGCAAAAACTCAAATAACTTGTAGGATTAGCTTTTGATTAGCAAACAGCCTTGATTTCAAGGTTAATATTTTATCTGGGGCTTAGATTCGGTCAAAGAGTTCGTTTATTTATATATGGGGTGATAATTGACCAACCTGCTTGTTTCAAAGTTATCTCATAGTATGAGACTAGTACTCGATGCGAAGAGCTGAAACCCTACATCGTTTTTACAATCGATCATATAAACCCGTTATTATTTAGACTTGGCTCGTGCAGGATTAATTAAAACACCGATTTTTATTGCATCCATTTTCAGTTGTAAAATGAAATGATAAGGCCATAAACCGTAATTCACCATTTACGTAAATTGTCCCGTCTCCATGTACCTAATGGGGCAATTATATAATTCAGTACTTCAAAGTTATGAAACTCAGCCTTATTTTTAGCATGTTTTCAGTATATTCGTAAAATTTAAAGTAACTTATTTACTTGGCACACCATTACCAAGATATTTTTATTATTTTTCATTTCATAAATCCAGACCACAACCCACATAGTGATTACACACATGCACAACTAATGCCCGATTTTTTCCACACATTAAAAACTTTTGAATAATTTATCATATCACTTCCCTCACAAAGCCATGCATGCAACAATAATTTACCTGTTCCACATAGCAATCACAATCCAAGAAATACGAGCTCAGTGAGAGTGAAAGTAACTCTACTACCCAACCCATCCATCCATCCGTATTAAAGAATATCATCATAAAATATTCATGTCCAAAAATGGAAACCCATTTCCAATTTATTATTTTATGAATTTCAAGTCACAGCAAAAACTAATAATAGGCAAATACATGGATTTGGGTGAATAGTCGTGCATTACTTTGCAAATATCCCATATTTGAATCTTGACTGACATGATGTGACGTCAATGTCGGGCCTTTCCCTTTCAGATACTCACACCCAAATCCAAATACTACTAGGTGTAGTTCAAATATATCCTGATATCCACCCATCCCTTTTGTTTTTTTAATTCCGTGTCTCTCGTAACCAGAATTGAGCCGAAAAGTAGGAGTGAGTGGATAGATGTGAGTCCTCAAGGGTTTTAACCGAAAGGAACTTTTACCTTGTTGAATACGTAAATGTGAATGTAAATGTAAATCTGCAGGGCGGGCAGGGTAGGAGTAGTATATAAGGGAAGAATGGAAAAGAATGAAAGAATAGTCGGGACAGAATAGAGTACACTAAACTACAGTACAGAACACGACATAAATGGAATGGCATGGCTTTTCACTCTGAATAATTTAGCACCTTCAATTCGGCTCGGCCCATCGCATTCACTCACTCACTCGCGTATTATAAAAATATCTTTGTATGTACCCCACTGGCACCACAACCAACTAAGTAGATTGTGAAATACCGGACCAATACGGTGTGTGTAAGTAGTACCCATGGTACCGCACCCACGCGACTATAATATTGTCATTGTCAGACAATGGTTGTCTCCCTATTTCTATTTTGTCCGGACGGAAATGGATACCGACACCGGCCACAGGCACAAATGTATTGTAATCTGTCCTAATGCGGATTATGTGTGATCCAGACATACGCAGGACTTTACTGGAAATGAATTGTTGTGTTGAAAGAGTGTCATGTCATTGTCGTTCTCTCCTATTATGTATCACAAAGGTATTGTATTTCAAGGAAAGAAAATATTTAATTTGCTTCAAGGAAGAAAGAAAGAAGATGAGCTAAAAGGAGACCTCATTTGATCTCGGATCAAGTTTTGCTATTTATTTGTTGTGGATTTATGTTACACAACAAAGCACCAGATATAAATCCATCACACCATCTTGTCTTCCGGACCACGGTAAAGTATAATTTGGTAGGAAAAAGGACTTGGGGCAAAACAAAAAAAGAGAAAAAGAAAGCTTAAAATTGCCCGTGAAATTTTACACTGATAAAATAAAGTATCTGTTGTATAGGACATTTGAGCATTGAAATTTAAGTGTTGCCACTATTTTCTTAAAAGCATTGGTCTTATACTTATAGTAACCTTCTGTGGCTCCACTTTCCTTTTTTCTGACTTTGTTCACTGGCTGACTCTGGAGAAAGTTAAGTAAGAAAGAAAATTGAACCCTATCCAATTGTGGGAGTGATTGAGGCTGAGACAAAAATTTACTTGGATGAAACTGGGAAGAGTTGTTGGTTTGGTGGATGTGGATAGCCATTTTCACTCCACTTTCACCACCTCCACTCCGAAATAGGCTCACGACCACTTTCTCTTCTGTCCTCCATTCATTTCTTTTCGGATGGTTTCTGGGTTGGTGATGTGAATTACGTACACATTTTGGTTGTGTAATGGTAGTTGTTGTATATGGGGAGAGGTGGTTGCCATAAAAGATGGAATGGGGACGGGGAATGGGCTCTTCGTCCTGGGAAAGGAGATGGATAATGGGACATTCTAAATAATTAAAGGAATTGGCGTCCCAGACGAAAGTGAGTGAAAGTTGAGAGACGTGCCGTCGATTTATGTATGGATTGGTTGACAATTTTACAAATACCCAACACACAAAGATAGGTAGACAATGACCGAAATAAGTGTGGAATGAGGTGGAACAAAGCATTTTTTCCAGAGCTGCCACAGACAAGTTGTCTAAGACAGGGTTTACATAACTTGTTGGAGTTTTTCAATAGATACCGAGAAAAAAAAGGAGTCATCTACATTATGTCTGGCACGACTCTTAAAATGACAATAGAAGCACCTTTTGTTGTCATTGATTTATCATTGTTTCTAATCAGAGACCGAAATAGAAATATTGTTATAAAATTTACTTGGTGAATTGGCAGACACGTCCTGTCCCTGTGGATATTTGGCAAATAATGTGCCTACTCAAGCGTTTATTTGCAGTGCAAACAAAACAGGAGGGAAAGTCTAGCCAGGCGGGGTAGGCAATATCGGGTATAAGTCGGTAGGTAATGCGGTAAAACTAGACAGGAAAAAGTACCTACCAGTTAATGTACAATATAATCTGGCTGGATTCGTGGAGAGTATTATATTTTAAGGAAATATGATGGGTTGGGTTGGTTTTGTTGGGTGGATAGAGCTCAAGACGACAAATAAAATCAACCTGAGGCGAGGCTCTCAAACACACTTCTTTGCCTTGGTGGAATTTGTGGGGCAGAAGCAGTATACATGGAGAAGAGGAATAGATTGGTATGGATCGAGTGGATGTATTATTAATGGCAAATTTCTGTAACAAAATGGAACAGCTAGAGCGGTGTGGTTGTGCGTGAATAAGCGTATTATTGATTGATTAACGATCCAACCCAAATCCTTCAGAAAGTAAAACATACATAAAGCAACGTGCATGGGATTGAATAAGGGGAGACTCATTTGTTTAAACAGTTTGTCATAATCGTTCTCAACAACACACAGTCCAATAACTAGTTTGCCCAGAAAAGCTGGACTTATGCAAATATCCAGACTCCAGACCAGGTCTGGTTGAAGTAAATTTACGTCAGCCAGGTCCAACCAATTGCAAACATTCAACCCAGTTAAGATGTATTTGCTCAATAAGTTTGCAAGAAAATGTCTGCCGAGGCTAAATGAAACATAATTTTACCCTTGGTATTAAAAAACTTTGCTCAGAATTAAAATATGGCATGCGAGACTTTTGTGCCAAAGATTCAGAGAGGTTGAATGGATTAGAATTAGTTGGATGGATTTAACATTGATTTGGATGCCCGTATAATGAATGTTAATATCACGTCACCAATGTGTGTCTTTACACTTATCTTATCCTTGCATTAACCACACACTTGGATGGGCTTTTCAATAAGGAGTTTATGGTAACAGGATACAATTCGGGATATGGTAAAAATTGGCAAGCTGATTTACCTACTTGATCAGGTCACAATAGTTCCACGTGCAGAATAAGGAAGGATGGATGCGTATGCGTATGCGTGAACCACTTATTTACTTGATATGCGTTTGAGCTGTTATACAGAATTGCGGCTGTTGAAGGAAGCCTTATTTATTAGCAACAATTAGAGTGCGTGTGATGGGATGGGATGTAAAAGGGGTGAATGTGGTACTACTGGCGATAAAGACATGGTTGGTGTCGACAGGGTTGCTTATTTACGATGGACTACTGAGGGGTCGGTTGGTAGTGGATGCGTTAAATATTTAAGTAAACTATTGGATTGAATACCGTTGCGAAATTGTGCGTAGTAACTGAATAAATAGTAACGGGATATTTGACAGTGGTGGAAAATTGTTGCTGCGTGGTTATGTAAGCGTTTCTTGTGGTTGTTGGTGTGACTTTGTGCGGCAACCATTACACATTTCTCCAAAGTTAGTGACGATAGGTTATTAATCTAAATCCAACTCGGTCCAGTGAATAGTTTGCAGATCCTAACTGACCCTGACTGGAGCTGGAAAAATTGCGAAAGTTGCCG
>JAAXNX010000132.1:0-45546 GCA_036491905.1 Folsomia manolachei | reverse complement strand
CTTGTTTTGCATGTATATTTGTGACATAGTTTTTTAAACTATTCTATGCAATTTTTATTTAAATTACCCTAAAAATATTTTGACTTGTGTAAAATTTTATGGTTTCCCAGTATTAAACACGTTTACTAATTATAATAAATGCTGGATTATGAGATAATTCCGAATTGGGATTTTCGGAATGTGACCTCAATTTTGCTGCATACGCGTATAATCTTATTTTATTCGCTGCAGTCCGAGGGTGAGGTTAGGAATGTTTTCATTGTTGGGGGTGTGTTCTAGTCTGCTTATTTCGAAATATTTTTACACCCAGTTACTGAACTTGTCCCACAGGCGTATCCGCCTCATGCAGAGTTTGGTCATCCAGCCGTGACGTCGGTATATCGGTTTGGGCGCCTTGGGAGATGGTATTAGAACAGTTATGGGAATGTGGTCAAATTACGATGCGTTTGGCCAGGAACCACTCAGTGGAAATATTTGCAACTACAAAAATCTTGAAAACGATCTCATTATGAATTTCACGTGTACAGTATCCAACAAGATTTTCACACCTTAGCGGACGCATAGGTGTTTTATTCATTGTCATGAAATGTTCCTTGCCACAAACAAACTTGGAAGTTATCTGTAAATACCTGCTCAACATAATCTTAGGCATGGCGCATTGCTTAATAGAATTTTCCGATTTTAACAGACTACATTAAGGAGTAGCGTGTCTACCAATTGATTTAGTATGTAAATATAGAAAGTTCTTAGAAGTACAAAACACGTCTTGTTTCCCTGTTTTTCATTACCTAATTAAAATTTTAAACAATGTTTTAAAATTATTGAATAATGACCAATCAATCAAAAGCTCTCGGATAAAAACAATTTCTTATCCGCAAATTAGACCAGTCCTAGGATTCAGAGTCCAGAGACGATGCGATTTATTTTTGTTTCAAATAGAAGAATGGGATTTGGGTATGTATAAGATAATTATTGAGTAAAGTCAAGGTGTTTAACATTTCTCTTCTTCTAAACCATGTTTGAAGCACATAAGGATTGGGATGCTGTCTCCATTGATGTCTCTGTACTCCATCATGGCCACCATACCGTCACAATCCATGGACTCACCTAAAAAGAGAAATCGGATCGTTAATATTTGTTAAACTTGTAGTTAGAATTTTAGCCAATTAGTGATTTTATACCCGTGTAGAATTGAAGGTCCTTAAACCGTCCCAGAACATCCTTCATATACTTGTTGATGTTGGACTTGAATACATCAACTTGATCCGGGGCTGTGGTTTGAAGTCTGTCAACAACCTTCTTCATGTACTCCTTGAGGTAGGCGGTGTATCCCTTTTTATCCCCAAATGCAAAGGTCTCCTCCAATCGGTGATTGAGAACAATGTCAACTCCAGACTCGACGCCCACATCGCCACCCTCGTCCGCATCCGCTCCTTCTGCAGAAGCATTAGCTCCATCCAAGACTACTTCTCCGGCCTTCCTTTGGACGAGCTAAAACAAGACAGAATGATATTTAGAGATGTATCCTCACTTATCCAATTGGATCAGGGATTGAATTTTATTAAACATTATTTTCTACTACAACTACAAGACATATTTAACCCACCTTTCCGGTAACTTCGTAAATGACCTCATCCACCAAAGTGATCTTGTAGGTGTCTGAGAACATCTCATCGCCTGAAATCCCAAAAAAACCAAACCAATTACTACAAATTCCATACTAACTAATTTATTAACCACGCTTCTAATCTAAATACCGGTACTTGCAGTAGTTGCAGTTAAACCCCAACTACCTCATGTTACTACCACCACCACCTCAAAATCCTTAACCAGGTCAACCTCTGACCTTATTCACGCACCCAGCCCTGCATGCTATACCAGCATTATTTAATTAATTCCTACGTCACTCACTACCTCCCAAAACGTGATTCATTTACTTCCTTACAATTCTAACGGCAATTTTCCACCCAAAATATCTCGGGAAGTACTCCACCCCCCGAAAATCGGAGCCCAGCCTCGGATAGGTTATCAAGTGAGGTGTACTTACCATTGAAAACATCCTTGTAAATCTTCATCTTATCTTGGATAAGGTCGACCTATTGGTGCAAGAGTGTGTTCTTGGTGCAAGTCAAAAGGAGAAAGGACGAGATTTCTCTCCCACGTTTGGTTGAAAAGGAAAATGTTGCCCAGTTCTGACGCCAGATGGCGGTTAAGACATGATTCAGAAATTTCGGGTTAGTTTCACATTCTTAGAATACAGGGTTAAAAATGGTAAAACCGTTAATTTAAGGTATTTTTGGAATGTGACCCATTTTAAGGATTATATTATTATTAAGGGTCCCTTAGTTCAGCTAAGTTAGTTGCCCATTGTTCAATAATTGTACGGTTAAAATGGGACGGTGATTAGTTGTCTATTTGAAGAGTGGAGGCATTTTTAGAAAAAAGTTGAAAAGTTGAGATAAGATGCCTTATGCCGTAGTTATCTGGAGAAGAGGAAGTAATGTCGTGGATATTGCGGGGTTAAAGGGGGATGATTTAGACTACTTGGGGAAAATACCGTGTCTTGCATCTAGGCTTGAAGTGGATTCGGAAGGTTAGTTAAAAATGTTTCGGATAAGCTAAACTTGATAATAAGGAAGATTCAGAATTTTTATGTGAATGCAATTCTTACGCAGGATTCAACCGCTTCGGACCCAGCACAAACTCATTGAGTTCGTCATTTCAATGTGCGGTGAAGCCCGCAGTTGTCCTTACGGGACTGGAAGTTCTCGGCTTTAAAGTCGTCACCACCACGGCGACAAATGTCAATGTTATCACCAACAAGTTGACCACGACCACGACAGAGTATAGTTGGACGCTGCGGAGAGAATTTAGTGAGCCGGAGCCACAGGATTAGAAAAGAATTTCAGCTAAGATAATACCAAAAGTAGCCATACTAGTTGAGTCGACATTTTTTGTACATCTTAGATATCCAGAGGGAAAGTTAAGCTCAACTTACAGCTACAGTTACCGTCCTTGTCATCTCACAAAGACACAAATTACTATTTAGCATAGTAGGAAAAATAGCTTAGTCCGTAAAAGACACCCTTCTAGAATGAGTGAAGGAAAGTATGATCACGGATTAGTTTTTATCCATCTTTACGTCACTTCGGATAAGATGAAAATGGTGAGTACTTGTTATCCATGAAGGCAGACCCTGATCTGTGATCTCCGCGATGCTGATGGATAAAAAATGATAAGCGACACGAAGTTATTTCAGTATTTAAAGAGGAGAAAGTAGTGAAAGTGATAGCCATAGTTTAGTTAGCCAAATATTTATCATGCCAAAAATTACACATTACAATGTACGCACTAAAACAGGGGCAGTAATCAAATAGTACAATATATATGCGACACAAGTTGTGAGTTCCTGATAATTTATTCACAAATATCAAACATTATGAAATGAACAAAAGTTGTGGAACAGAATCTCTCCTATCTTTTTCTTACATTTTATATGGAATTTACAATACTTTTCCATCATTTTGTTATAACTTTTGTTACCAAAAAGTGTCTCATTCCTCAGCCTTGTCTGAATACCAAATAGAAGTACTTACTTTATAAAACTTAATGTAACAACCAACCAGTCAAGTAACTGTTGAATTTCACGAAAATAAAGTCATTCAAACTAAAATGATTGAGATTACCTATCAAAAAATTTCTTAGGATAAATGGACCTTCTCTGACTGAATCCAGTACTTTTGCATTAAATAGTATCACAAATCTCATTAAAGCAATTGGCAGATCTTCACCCTGGACTCAGAATGTTTTAGGACGACTTGTTGCAAGATAGACGACAAAAAAGATGACGATGGCTGTAATTATGAGGGCTGGTATTGCGACTTTCATAACATTTTCCTTATTTTCACGATTTTCCTTCTTTCTCTCCTTTCTCTGGTTGGGGGTCTCCTTCACTTTTCCTTTTAATTGTCTCATTCTGATTTACTGCAATTGTAAAATAGTTAAATGTCAAATAATTACCACAAAACTACGATTATATTCCATTTTCAAGTAACTTACAATTTGGCTCTGTAATGGTTTTGGTTAGCAAAACTCAGCTTCAAAGTCTATTTAAAATGTCGTTGTTAAATACCGTTCAGAGATTGTTAATATTTTTTTATTATTATTTCAGATTGTTACCTTTACCTCCTTTGAGGTTATCCTGATAAACAATTCTCTTGTTATTCTTGCTTTCTCCGAGGAATGTCTAATTAGCCTGTATTTTAGCAATGTGATTAGATTCGCTATTTTAATACGTGGCACGCAACATAGTGCAAATCCAGTGCCGGCTGCGGAAACCCACAAACAAATGGCCAGACCACATCCTACAACTTTCTCTTTTCTAACTTGACTCCATTTTTACAATAACACTCCAAAACGGGCCCTTCCTCCGTTTTATGTATTATCAAAAAATCATGCATTTCTTAAATAAACACTTTAACTCCCATTAAACAAAATTAAACCTGCATCTATTAATTTCTTCCTCATGTAATCTCCTCATCCCTCTCAAATTCAGTATTTCCACATGCCAAACATTCATCAGCCACTAATTCCCTGTCAGATTTGTCAACAATCAACCCTCAAATCCTTGCAAATCCTTCCCCAACAATGGGAGAAAGTCTTTTTCGCACTACGGCCCTCTTTACAGACCGGGTACGGTGATGGTGGCGCCCATTGACTTGAATCGGCATCCCTCGCATCCCTCCTACAGATCAGCAGCAGAATCAGCACAGTACTACATAAGAGGTTCACTCAACTCCTTTTCCACAGAGGATTACATAATATACTACTTTTAATCAGACACTTTTCACTCAGTGAAGGTGGGCGAAATTGGAGGCATTGTTGCAGAACTAAGCTTATCATTGATAAGTGACTTACCTAAAGGAAGCGAGTGAATGAGTGAGGCCAAGAGTGATTGTTGGATTTTAATAAATCCGTTAGTTTTGCAGTTGCTGCTCTAATCTAACGATTCGGCTTTCACAACGGTACAGCACGAGCAAGGCAGCAACTAGTTACCTACAAGGAGTGAGGTAATAATTTATTAGTTTGTTTTTGTTTTTTAATACTTTAATGGCAAGTCATCATGATAGTTTCGTGAGAATTTTGATATTGCGGAATTATAATTATTGTGAGGGAATTTAAGGGAGTTTGGTTTAATTGTTGTGCAACTTAATTAAAGAACCAAGTTTTGTACGCGATTGTTAGGACTTTGGGAATGTGAATTTGACGGTAATATCTAACATTCAATAAATAAGTATAATGAATATGTGAATGAAGGTGTGTTAGCTCTTGTAGTATAATCTAATTCATTTTCTTAATTGATCTAAATTCCAATTCTGGAATATCAAGGTTTATTAAAAGTCTAAATTAGGGTTGATTTAACGAGTTAAATTGACAATTTGAAACGCAATTAAAGACTTCAGTCAATTACCGAATTTGTAGTCTGATAATTCAAAAACTTTCGAGTTATAAATTATAAATAACTATAATCTGAATACTTTGATCTCATCATTCTCATCGACATCGGTGTAATTAACTACTAGTTAAAATATTGAACACAAGATGCAATTAAATTAACAATTAAGGATTGATTCTAATCCGTTTAATAATAATTAATTATAATTAATCCATAGTTGATCACTCGTCGGCTCGAAAGTCTTGGACTTTGAAGGATGACCCAGCTGGAGAAAAACGAACCCCCTGTTAATCACTATGTGAACAATAAAGAAATTTTGAAGATGGTGGATAATAACGCGTCCTCCTCCAGGTCAGTCAGTGGCTCAGTGCTCGAAAATATTGGCCTCTCTCTCTCATTTCCTCCAAACATACGATTATAGTTATTTGATCATTAATTAACTTTTTGTTTACTACACACAAACAGTAACTGCGCCCCATCCACATCAACATCTCCAGCAGTGATGAATAGTAACGTGCCCGTCAAGGTTAACGGCCATTGTAATGGTGAAGCGGAAGAAGATAAGTCGGAGGAGCATGCCGCTGTGAATGGAATTAATGGGTGTGCCGTTGACGACATTGACATCGATGAGGGTATTGAAATGGGGGAAGAGTTCTCTACAACATCCCCAGTTGGACCTCATTGTAGTAGCAGCACAGGCGGTGGGAAAAGGCCAAGAAAATTAATTTCTCCTACTCCTATCGTAATCAGTAAGGTTTCTGGTGCAATACCTCTCCCACCTCCAACCACCCTTTCAATTGGTGGTACGTTAAAGTTTAAATTAAACCAAATTAGTAAGGTTGGATCGGATGTTATAACTTTGCTGTAATCTACAGCATACGGGGGCAACCGATCATATGGAGGGATGGCAGAAACGGATCTTCCAAAGTTTGGAAGTAACGAGAGACCTTCTTCACCGCGAGCAGTTTACGACTACAGTGGAGCAAGTGGGAGCGGCTTCTCTGGTGCTAGCAATTCAAAGAGACCCGGCGTGGTTGGATTTGGGAACTTAGGAAATACCTGTTTTATGAATTCCGGTACGTCAATTTTATAATACAATTATTAGTCATTGTGTTGATCTGAAAATTAATTGATTCTGTCTGCTTCTATTATCTACAGGGCTTCAAAGTTTACTGAATACTCCACCCGTTGTAGAGTTTTTCTTAAAAAGGTAGTTGATATATTGACAAGAAATTTTGCTTTGTAGCAAGTACTGTACTTATCAGCACTGCTGCTTGATTCTTCACAGTCCAACTATTCAGGACGATTCTCCTCAAAATGGAATGCTTACGGAGTCATTTCAAAACTTGATAAGGTACTTACTTGAGCTCCTCTTCGCACATTACCAAGTTATTTTATTTGCATACTAATAGATTTGAAAGCAACTTAAGTTTTTTACTATATTTTAAGAAATGCTTGGCTCGGGCCATCATCAGTTATTCATCCTAGAGAGTTCAAAGATACTTTGGGTAACATTTTTACTCAGTTCAAAGACTCCAGACAGGTATGAAAAATTGGATACATATGGTGAATATTGATAATACAATAAATTCTGACTAAGGCTCGTATCCATTTTTACAGCACGATTGTCAAGAATTTTTAGCCCTTACCCTTGACGTACTTCACGAGCAACTTAAAATTTGGCATGATTCGAAACGAGGAAACGGAAACGAAATTAACTCATCTGGCTATGCATCTGGACCTATCGAGGCGACTGGAAGTGGGGCCGAGTCTGTTTCTACTGCTAATGATTCTGATGTATCATCATCACTTCAATCCCCTGGTTCTGGCTCCAATGGTGGAGATGTTGATAATTCTATCCAATTTGATGGGATATCAACCGTCAAAAAACGACGGCTTACTGACGACTCTGAGGTCGTGGTGGCGGATAAGGAAAAATCCATTGTCAAGAAAGGGGAATCCTCAAACAATGAACTTTTATCGGATCCTTTGTCATTGGATAACACACCTTCGATTGTGACGGATGCTCCACCAGATCCATTAATGCAGATAGATGAAAATGATGAACTTCTGGATATTGATGCAGAGATGGATGAGGTTGACATATTGTTGGATGAAGACGACGAGGAGGGCAGGGAGAAACTTGCTTTAAAAAGGAAGGCGAAAAAGGCTGAAGGATTTTGGATGAGCTACATCCGGGACAATAACACGGTGATCGCATCATCATTTCAAGGAATGTACAAAAGCACGGTGAGAACTTTTGAAATTAAAAAAGAAACTAATATTCAGAGCTAATAAATGGTTCAAGAAATAATTTTGTAAATTTCTCTTTTAGATGACATGTGCCGTCTGCAGTTATGTGTCATGTACATTTGAGCCGTTCATGTATCTCTCTCTCCCAATCCCTAAACCTAATGATCGAGAATTTGGTAAAGGATTTAATTGTTGATTCTTTAAAAATAAAACAAAAATTGAAAAATTTTCACTTACAATTTTCCTACTTGCAGAGGTAATGTTTTCGAGCACAACGGATTTTCAAATCACCAAAGTCAACGTGACTCTGAACATAAACGACAATGTGGGACAACTAAAGGATAAAGTTGTTGAAAAAGTGTTCTCTGAGATCCAATTGAGTGTCCCTCCATCATCACACTTTATTGTCGTTGAAGTTGTGAACTATCACATATTTAGTATATTGAAAGATGACCAGCCATTGAAAAATGTAAAGGATGGCATACATGATGTCTACGTATTGGAGTTGAATCAAAATTTCAATGACCTCACTGATGGAGTTGATATTATGGGAGATGTTACGGGTTCCATTGAATGTTACACGTCATTTTCAAACCAAGGATTACTTAGACCAAGTACATACCTAGATGAAGATTGGGAAACGGATGTTCCTACACAAACCTTGGGGCCTTGTGGATCATTATCTGTGTCCCCATTGGGGGGAGGATTTATCCCAGCATCAAATTCAGAAATGACGAATGGCGGGGATAACACGTTAGTTGCAGACACCGAGATGAATGGAGAAACTGAGGATGCATGTAAGCAAGATGGCAGTAATCCCGAGTGCGAAGATCTGATTTCATGCTCAGTATGCTTGGAAGAACTTCCCAAGTCGAAGTTGACGCAGCATTTTGGATGCAGTTGTATTCTTTGTTCAGAATGTATTTCTGTAAGTTTTGATAATGCTAGTTGAAGGGTTTGAAGTTTGAAGGGTTTTTGAAGGGAAGTCTAAATGTGCACTTGTTTAATTTACACAGAAAACGGCTGAGTGCTTGTCTTCTTGCAATGAAACGGTGACTTCGGAAACGGCAGCAGCGAAATCGGTCGAAACCAAACTTAAATGTCCAGTTTGCAGCGAGATAGTGGACTACAAACTGTCATTCCTCCCACTCGCAGGAGGTGGTGAAGGTTGCAAGAAGCTGAATTTAATTCCGGTTCTATTTTACTACCGGCCAAATAGTGATACAAATAACAATGCGTCCACATTTAACACCCCTAATAAGTTTATTGGTCATCCTCTCCTGGTTCAACTCCCATCAACTTTACCAGCATCCGAGTTTTATGACTTCATTAGCAAGATTGCTCCTTTTTCACAATCTGACCATCCTTATGCTGTGAAAAACGCTTGTTGGACGGTAAGTCAAAATCAAGAGGTGGATTATAATTGTAAAGGAGTCAAATTCACAAATTTTTTTATGCTTGGACAGGGAAAAGAATGTGGCGCATGTATCTACAATCGATCCTGTACAGGATGTGAATTCCGGAAGGACGGCAACATTTCCATCAACTCGAGAAACAGCATTTTGATCTCATATAGCGACCTTTCCGCTGATCTCATTTCTTCAATCGAGCCTCCAAATATGGCAACTTGCGCTAATCCCTACAGCGCTTGGCCATCCCCCAATTGTTACAAGGACGAACCATTGATAGATATTTATGATTGCATGGATACTTTTTCGCAAATTGAATACATGGACGATCAAAATCCGTGGTATTGCTCTCAATGCAAGAAAAAACAATGTGCTACAAAGTCTTTGACGATTTGCCGTTTCCCAGATTATTTAATAGTTTACTTGAAGAGGTTTGTAGATTGTGTTGACAATTTAATTGTATAATACATTTAATGCTCTACTAATGTAAACTTAATTAATTACAGATTTGTGTTCGTGGATCACTCCAGCAATAAGTTAAATAACAAATTAACCTTCCCAATTGAGAACTTTGATGTGAGCAAATACATTGCTGAAGAATTCGCCGGTGGTGACCACGTCTATGATTTGTACTCTTGTGTTTGTCATTTCGGAAGTAAGTTCGATGGCTTTGTTGCTGAAAATTTATTCTAAATTGTCAACATTGTTATTAATGACTTTCGCTATTCGGTTTTTCAGCTGCCAATGGTGGTCACTACACGAGCTACTCTAAAAATCCAAAATCAGATGAATGGCACTATTTCAATGATGATTCAGTTTCAGATAAGTGTCCATCAAAGGACGAATTTGGTTCCGGGTACATACTCTTCTACGCTAAGAAAGGTTTATATAAAATATAATATTAATATTATTAAAATATAAAATTATATATAAGTTAGCATAACATATGGATTGTTTAGGTTTGAAAAGTGACATTCCATTGAAGCGAATGAATTCCCGTCCTTACGCAAACTACAACGCTTCACCAACTCATGACGTTCATTCAAGCTTGAAAGGTGGGTAGTGATCCCTAGTCTTGTCAATTTTTTAGTATTCCTGGCTGACATTTTTTTTATTTACAGTATCAAACTGTGATACAACATCCCCAGTTCCAGACTGCTCCATGGAAAATGGAGACGTCGGGACTTATGTGGACCCCATCGGACCTATGAACTCGGATGCTATCTCATCCAACCAACAAGAGGACACCATAAGTTCCACCACGGACTACAGTAGTAGCAACAGGACACCAGTATTTGCTCACAGACACAACATCTTGGATGAATGTTCCTCGGTATCGGCGACAGCATCTTCTGCTGAAAAAGTTAATCGTGTTCGTGAAAATGTGTCTAATTTATGCATTGACGTCAACAGAAGAAAACGTCTTGCGGGAACGAGCAGCAATAACGGTGCCACTGCAACGTCGACGTCCACGTCCACATCAACTTCTACCGGATCAGGAGTAGTTGGGACAAGCCAATTTGATGATTTTGACAGTGAGTTTAATGATGAATCACCAACTATCAAGCCGTATGCGGAATTTGCTATCGAAAATAAAAGACTGACTAAAATAGCTCAGCGATCAAAATTTTCACCAAATTCCCAAGCACCAAGTTCAAGTTCCAGTAATTTCTCTGGAGTAGGTCCTCGTAAGCAATTATAAAAGTGTAACAAATAAATAATTATAATTATGATATTACATTTTTTATGCCGAATAACTCATGAAATGAAACAATTCGAAAAAAAACTATGTTGTGTTCTCATATTGCATTGTGGTAAATTATCGAATCTATGGGCATTTTACTAACAAAGCTGTGTAATGCACAATTTACGTTGTTGTTGTGATTGATTAATATTTGCTATATTTACTTAATGAAATGATATGTACCAGTTATTTTAAATCTCTGCACGATAAATTACACAATGCTTGAAGTGTAAATTCAATAGCTGAATAGTAAAAGGATGAGATAATTAGATTCGGTTTTTGAAAGTTAATGGCATTTCTTTGCCCCTGCTGAACTGACTGATTTATAACTGTATTCTGCTAATATAATATTTTACCACTAGTATGAATGTGTCGACGGTTTTAAATTGTACACTTTAGTCTAGTTATAGGCATTGATAAGCGTAATATACTAATTTGTAACTTTCTAACATTGAAAGTAGAATGGATCTGTTGCACCACATTAACAAACTTACATCACTTTACTAATCTAATTAATGGAAGTTTGTCCGATTTACTTAAGAAACGTTAGTACGCATAATACAAAATATAATACAAAACTTGAAAAATTCTCAAAAAACTGTAATACAGATAAATTCGCCGATTTCGATCATGTCACGTGAGGTATGCACCAATAAATAATTGTTCAAAAATCAATCAAGATGTGTAATAACATTTTCCACAATTATTATACTTTTATTTATCCATTTTCATAAATGATCATCATTATCAATCATCATATCAACTTATTCCGGTATAATATTCTATAAGAAATGTTTATTTTTTGGGAATTTTCATTTTTTCTCGTTTTAGTATTAATGACAAAAATTAAATTACTTTATAAATATTCGCTGGCATGAATATTTCGGGATTAAATAGCTTCCAAATTTTCCACATTCTGATTTCAAACAAATCCTAATTGTTGCATAGACATTGTTTTTCATTTCATGTTTTTTTATGATTAAGATTTTTTTGATTGTGGAAAAAATGAAAATTTTCAAATCTGGGTTGGTATTTGGGTGTTTATGAAATTTGCAAAGTTACATTTTACATACATATCTTTCCAGTCAAAACTAGATTTTGGTTTTAAATACATCATTCTGATTTTTAGGTAGATGATAGATGACTTAAATTTGACTATATTTTTAAACGTTGTAATTAATTTACCACTCCAGAATAATACCAGTCTAGTTAGATTCCGGGCATAGTCTTTCTCACTTTCTACTTAATTTAACATCTTAACTCTTTCTATTTGTTGAATAGAAAATGATTTTATCCATAATTTCATTGTTCCGTTTTTTTAAGTTTCATACAAAAAGGTGTTTAATGCTATTCCTGTTTTGAGTATATTATTTCTGAAGTGGTGTGGAATTTCATGTATGATGTTGTCCTTGGCTAGAAAAATGGATACCACCCATACCAGCACGTTATCTGAGATAACCCTAATAATTGATATACTCTCTATTTACGCTATAAGTAGATAAGTTATAAATTACACAAACTTTACAGTTGCTTTGGTCTATTCATTGTCAAATTGTTCGTTCTTTACGGGTTTAAATCATCCAGCTTTTTTACCAGCAGCAAAATCTTGCCCAATTAACTAACATATATTGGTAAAGTTAAGACAAAGGTAATTAATTTAGTAGTCCGTCTTGAATGTGTAATTGGTAGTTTTCGATATAAATACCTGTGCAATTAAATACATCCTTAATTAATGTTTCTTACTATCTAACTTAAAACTACGAGGAAGGACAACACTGACCGAATCTAATAATTTTTTTAACTTTCGATCCGTAAAATTAGTACTAATTTTTACTTTAATTTTTACAAAATAGATTAATCACGTGTATTTTTTCAACATTTTCCTACATTTACATGTACCTAGTTTCATATTTATGGAGTGTGCAAATTTCAATACTGCAAAATAATGAGTATAAATATTTAATAAGTAACAACTTGTATGCAATTATGGTAGACAACACAAAATTTTTGTTAGAGAATGATGACAATTAGAAATGAAGTCACACAAATTCATGGTTTTTTAGCTTGTGCTGAATTCTAGGGTTTTAGAGAAAGCATTTTATCATCAACTGTCCAAATGTTGAGGGGAATTTGATTTCGAAAATATAAAATCTGTTGAAAGACTCTTAATGTTTTCTCACCATTTCATTTCTTTGAGAAGACCGTTTTCATTCAATTCCTTAGTCCTTGGTTAGTTAATTATACATATACACCCAAATTCCTTGTCTCTTAATAATTCTCGACACAAATCCATTTCAGAATCTACTCGACCAAATTAGTGCTTTAAATTGAGAAACTTTGGAAAAGCAAATTTTGATAAGATTTCTATCAAACCAAGAAATGTGCTTCTACATACACAAGAATTGAGTTTAAGAATGTTAATAAAGTTTGCAGTATTTAACGATTTGGGACATGATTTTCCGTATTTTAACATTTGTAATGAATTGTATTTTTCTAGTGAAATATTGAAATATGTGAGTTTTCATCTATTTGTCTCAAGATATTATGTAATGTCAGTATCACAATCACAACACCATGTCATAATCATATATGTAAGTAATGAATACATAAATATTTTATTTTATATCCTCAGAATATCTGCCCATTACGACATTAATCTAAGTATCTTACAAATGTGACAGTTATATGTTGACCAGTTCCTTTTTTTTAATGTAATGGTAGAAATGGCCGAGTGAGTGAATAAAGTCTCGTCCCATTCTCCCTTAAGGTCTATATAAAACTCGATTTTATTAATATCATGTGAACATTTATTAAGGAAAGGATGTAATTAAGTTGAAAAGTTAAATGAGTTCATTAAAAAAGATGCGAGGAACATGAGGAGATACTGAAATATTCCATTCTTGCCATAAAAAACATTACTTGGTTGAGATCACAAAATTAACAAATCAGACCGTCAGAGATTTCTGAAAAAATTATGCAATAATCAATTCAATGGCACAGAAATAATAATGCTAACCTTGCATTGTCTAAGTAAATGAATGATATAAAAATAAAATAAAACAATTTTTCTGAACGAATCCAAAATAGACAAATTGTAACGAGATTCCTTGGAACTTTCTCCGAAATTTTTAGTTTGGAATAATTGAATAATTCAACCTTTTTTTCATTGACATTAAATTAGTGATTAAATATAAACAGACAATACAACACAAGTACAACAGACAGAATCAAGACAAACATTTCACTCAACAGAATTATTTCACATAAACACCCATAATAATAGGTAACCTTATGTACACCTACTGACGAGGTTCGACTAATTAAGAGTGAATATTCATAGATTAAAAATAGTTTCTACCATTCCACCATCTTATCAATATCAATAGCATAACATAGCACGCCCTTAATTCATTGTCCACTTTTCCCTTTTGGTTGTCTCTCGTCACAAATCCTACTTTTTTCACCTGCCCTCGCTTTCTCTACCAAATGATTACGTAAGGGTCCTTTGATAGACAAATAAAATAATTTGGAAATTGTGAAATTTGAAAAAATTAAAGAAAACTTAAGAATATGCATTCTGCATGGATGAGTATTTATGACTAGACTTGACAATAACAGAAAATTTTGAAAGTTTCCCAAATAAAAATGTTTCATTTACCCTTTTAAATCTTTGGCCAACTTTTTTGTTCTATCACGTCATTCTCTTACTTTCTCTTTCTTGCATATTATTACATTCAGTCCTTTCCGTTCCGGTTTAAATTATGCTAGCATTACCGTCCCTAGAATTAGTTACTCTAATTAATATCCATGAAGGTGTGGGTTATTTACAGAGTTACCTATAAATTACGAAAAATAAATAAAACATAATGTGTACCATCTGTAAAACCGGTTTCGGGTGGGTAACTTTCGTCTGTAAATATCAATGTTTCCATTACTGACCGATAACGTTTCCTGCTGAAGATCAATCGTGAAGAATGTCAATAGTGTTTAAATGCGGATAACTTAGTAATATCAAAAAATTGAGACTCGGGAATTGGGTGTGAATTAAAGAGTAATACAATTATTTAAGTAAAACTTTCTCCTATTTTTAAATTATGCTTTAGTAGCTTCTGAATAAATAGTATCTATTTAAGTATATAGTCGTAGGTAGTCGTTGTTGTTTGCAGGCATTTTAGTACCCGGTTCACCCGGAATCTATTCTGACAGATAGTATCTTATCCAGTGTGAAACAGTTTAAATGCTAGATATTTCTGTAAATTGTATTAATATCAATTTTCGACTTTCTAACGACCCTTATATCAATTAAATGTTTAAATATATAAATCCTATATTAATTGGTAATCAGATTCATACAAAATTTCAAAATTGCCCATAATAAATGTTGGCTTTCTCTCGTCTAGTATTAGCCTAAATTACCACTTTAAAAAATCAGATTCCATTAGTGAATGTTATTCAATTAAGAATTATTCTACCTATCAAAGTTTCCTAAAACTAGCACTTGATCAGCTTGTCTACGATGTTGTTCGTTGATAACCTTATGAAAATCTAGATATCAGTTACTCTTAAAATATGGACAGACAGGGTTTTTATCAGAATTACAATAAAAATCATGCCGATGGTGCTACGCAGTTGAACTGGACCTTAGTAAAGGAGCGTCTTGTAATTTTTTAGTGGAAAATGGAGATCAATCCTAATAATCTTATAACTTGAGATGTTGGAAGTTTTTTAGTTGGTAGGTGGGGAAGAAGATTTGTGCACTGCCTAGATTAGATGTTTTGTTTGAATTAATCATGCAAACTCAGCAAGGGTTGGTTGGTGCAAGTCATTTACGTTATAATAAAGTTCATTGTTGAATTTCATGGTTGAATTTCAGATCTGAAACGACTATCACAATTCAGGTCCCTCTCCATAATTCCTCCATTTTTCTCTCCGCTCACCAAACGACTCGGGACAAAAATAAATCCATAATCATCTCGAGAGAAAGTAAAGTAAAAGTAAAAGTGAATTCCAATCACATTCTTCTTTCTATTGTTCCACTTTCTCCTGGGTACGGATAACAAATATTCATTCAACCGAGCCGGCAAAGTAAAGGGTCGTTAAAAACTCATCAAGACAAACATTTCGAAAGAATGAGTTTCCACTTTTTTCGTCAAATTCAATAAAATGGGCAAAATTAAAAAACTCGTCATGTTTCTGGAATCTTTAACAATGAATACCTTGCCTTTTGTGCTAAAATATTTAGACCAAGGTCCTTCCACCGAATTTAAATACTTTTGCTATTTCATGTTCTGCATTTAGCTGACCTGGTCTGATCATGACATCACATATTTACTGTATTAACCTATTTTACGTCGTAATATTTTACAGACTTAATTAAAGCCTTAATTACCTCCTTCTTCTGGTGGACTATAAAATAAAGCGGTATAGTATTGGTGTGGGTAGGGGTCTTAATCGGCCTCCTTGACTAATAATCAGTTTCACTTACATTAAACTTACATAATTCACATACAAATCTAGTTTTTTTTTCTTCGTAATCCTATCATTCACATTTCTTAAATATTATCTTATATAGTAGTTGGATGTTGGACTGGATTTGGGATTGTGCTTAGCGGCAGGGTGACGATAATTTATGAGTGTATTTATAAAAGTCAATTGTTGGGTTGGTTAGATTCTTGATTGATTAGGTGTGAAGAAGTGCAAAATTTAGAAATTTTAATGGAGGGCCAAGTCTTGAGTAAATAAGAAAAATGATGACGCCCAACTCGTTGGTGGTGACGAACGTAATTCATGGCATGGTGTTGAGTAGAATTGCAGAAGACCTTTAATAACAAATATAAAGGAAATCATTTTTATGCCTTAAGTGGCAAATAATTGTTGTCCAAAATTGCTCACAATTGTAGAATTCAGAATTTTGAAAAAAGGTTGATTTCACTGCAGACAGATTAGAAACGAGGCACGCCAGGAGGGTGACCAGCAACTGGAAAGATTACCGTAAAATATCAGACACAGTTTACGACTTGTTTTATATCTCATAATATCAGTATCTCAGTCATAACTCTAATAAGTAAACAAGTAACAGGAAAAATATGAAATCCTTCAACTTTTTAATTTCAAAGTAATCGAAACTTAAAAACAATTAAAAGCGATATTTCATTTCTTTATGCACAAACTTGCAAACTTTCTCTCAAAGTGAAAATGTCAAATCAAGCCATCTCACAGCACAAATAGGAAATTTTCCTCATCACAAGTTCGAGTGATCTTTTTAGGTACAAAATATGCATAAACACAAAACCAGTAGCGTTTGTGAAGTGCTTGCAATCCTCAAAAAAATAATTGTTCCGATGACTGTCACAAATTAAGCTTGGCAAGTTTACTTGACTTAAGAATCTGTTACGTCAAGATTGAATAATTTGGCATTTAGTCTTAGAAGTTCTACAATGGGAACATAAGCATTTTTATCACTTAACATGGCTTGGCTTGGCTTGGCTGAAAGTTTCGGCATTTATTAACAGCGACATAAGGGTTGGCACTTGTTTAAACTAACAATACTATTGCACAGAAAGACTGTTTGAATCAAAAACACCGGTAGAACCACAATTGCCATTAAGAAAAGTTTGAGGTTTCATTCCATCAAGCATTCGTTGCATAAGGCTTGTATTTTGCTTAAAGCTTGAAAAATTCAGAGTGTAAATACAATACAAAACTTTCGTTTAGTGAATAATTAAGAACTCTGTGATGATTTGGCAAAATAATGAAATTATACCGCATAAAACAAGGCACATGGATTGTATTACCTGGGGTCCGCAATTTCGTTCAGCATAGCACAAAGAAGGTCAAAAGGTCAAACAAAACTTACGCTGGGACGAGGTACGAGCGAGCGAGCGAACAGCAGCAGTAGTAGTGGCAGAGGGAATATGTACGCCAATTATTATAAAGAGGTCGTAATTGTTAATCCTTCTTAAATTTCAGGCAGTGAAACACTTAACAAGGGATTTATTACGATTGGTTGTTAATTATGCGAAACAGATATGTACAACAATTTAAGGCTTTACAGAGTAACCGTTTTGAAAACTTTAAAGAAAATCCTTAAAATTTGGCATATACTCGAAATAAAAAAATGCATAGGTGTGTAATTGTCATTGTTGTTACAGAGTTTAAGTTATGTTGAAAAGTGGTGAATAAACCAAACAAATTCAATAATTTAGCGAATTGCATAACTAAAAATTGTGGATAAAGGCGGAGGTTGAAAGAAAATGGTATTACTTTCAAACAAAACACGAATTCAAAGTATAAAAACAAAAGCACAGATTAATTCAAGGACAGTAAGATCTCAGGATGTGAATGTGGAAGCGATATTTGGGTTCGTAAATGGATTGTTTTGTTGAATGGCGTTCTTTTATGTTCGCAGTACATCATACATAATACAATTTTTCTAATGTGTATATTGCACAAATACCAACACAATTGTTTTCATGCAGAATCTATCAATAGGATTCGTAAAAACTAATTGTTGTGCGAGTGGCGAGAACTTCAAGGAATAACAGAAATTCTAAGGATCTTTTTGACATAGGTATTCATAAGCATTTTCCTACCCTCCGCTTCTACTTTTACGTCGACATAGAAAAGTGAATGGAATGAATTGGATGGATTCCTTGGCTAGTCCTACTAAACACTTTTATGTGAGAAAGAGAGGCGTAAAAATTTCTAAATTCTCTTTCCTTTCTCTTTTATTCCATCGTAAAACACGACTTGGCACTCTGGAGACTTTATTCTCCCGTCGAAGTGGTGAGGAACAATAAAATTTGCTGAAAATGACAACCCACCCGTCCTCTACTTTCTCGCATTCCTTTCACCCAACCCTGAGCCACCCATGCTAAACAAACCATCACATTACATTAGGCAGAGAGAAAGTCAAAGATCAACTTCATTCAACCAACATCCATCCATCCACTCACTATTTTATTTGCCCAAGTCTGGTACACCAAACCAACTGCATAACTTTCTCCAACTGGACTTTGGACTAGTTAAATACGTTTCTATCTAAAAAAAATATGGCTGTAGTCTGTTCTTTCGCTCACGTACACTAACCAACAAATATGTGTAAGGGTCAGAGTTGAAGTTATAAAGCTTCAAATTCTATATGAATGAGGCATGTATGTATAGCAATGGTTGAAGAAAAATGCTGGCTCAGAGCAGAATGGGGAAAGGAAGGAAAGGCAAAAAAAGTTTTGGTCAACACTGCCAGCAAACTGACAAGACAAAACTTTTTTGCACTCGGCTTCGATTCAAGTCAACCCCACCCCATCCAAGATCAAGTGAATTGAACAAAAATTCCAGCCAACCAACATGGTAACTTTCACCATAAGACGTTTAGATGGGATCATTGAGATGGAAATTATAGGAATTTTGATGAGCTTGCAAACTCAAATAAAATGTTGGTAACTTTTAATGCGTTTCTTTACTTTTTATTAGGCCCTGGTGGTTGTCTTGAGACCCAAAATAAAATTCTGACTTTCCCTTTGCAGATTGAACCAGACAAAAGTGGAATTAATTTGTATTCTGCTCAAGTTTTTATTATTTATGTACAGAGTCCCTAATTATACTGCGCAGTATTTCTAACCATTGTGTTTTATACGCGAAATAAAAGTAGATAACAATAGTTTCAAGCTTGCTTTGTCCATGATTCATATTTAGCGACAAATTATTTGCCAAAAGAAAGCCAAACAGGGATTCAATCCGACCCAATACCGCAATTGAAAAACAAATCAAAATTAAATCAAGGCTTGTCGGCTGAGCTTCAATGAAGTGACAGCAGATCAGTAAATTGCGGGGGCGGTGGTGGAGCAGAGAAAATAAGAAGTAAAAGAAAAAAGAGCTCACTAATTGACAAAGAGAAAGTCAAGACTATTACTTTAACTTACCCAACGCACACCTTGCTCAATATCATTGATTGATTGACGCGTGATTGAGAGAAGTACAATAAAGCGTGTTGAAACTGAGTCAGCTTTGTCAATGAAGGGAACTTGACGATAAAAGCGGTTTAATTGTTAGTTAAATAATCCAATCCAGAGCATTCACTATAATTAAAAATATTATTATCGGCTTTTGCTTGCTTGGCAGTTTGGCACTTTGCTTGCTTGCTGTAATGTAATACTTCACTTTACTTTAGCTACAGCTACACTAACCATACCACACTAAGAACGATTAAAACATGAGAAGTGGAAGAAGGTAATTAAGACTTGACTATGTTTTTATCAGCATGGTATACAACCGCATATTTCAGCGGATTGGTCAGGCACCCAGTGAAAAAGTTAAATGGACGAGACGAGGAAGGCACAGTGAACAAATCCAGTTTTACATTACATTACAAGCAACTATTTTGTTGTAGTCACGGTCCAATGAAGTGATTGCGGTTGCATTAGCAGGGAAAGTGAGAAAGACTTTCTCCAGGTAGGTAAAGTTGGTTAAGACCAATACGATGGATCGTACTGTATTTGAGGGAGGTGATGTTGATAGGTAGCTCTTCGTTGGTATTGAAATAGCTGTCGAGCTTAAAAATGTGCACAAAAAATGGTCAATACATTTCAAAAACGGTATACAAAAACTAAGTACTTTATAATGTTTACGAGACAAGATGAAGATCTCCATGCAGTGCTTACAAGATTGTGATAAATGCATTCAGTCAGTCAAGGCTGGATTTAGTGGGCAAATGTAAGTTTGGGAGTGGAGTTATAGTCATTAAAATTCTAGGTACGTACAAATATTACAAACAATCGTACAAAAATCTACATTGTTTGGTTTAATTGTTATTTGGGAGCGAGGACGAAACACCTAAACCAGTTGCATACTGAAGGATAGTGCGAACGAGTCAGCTTCAGCGTAGTAGCGTTGATTGGCGGCTGGGAGCATGGCGTTTATTTAAACGAGCTAAAGTTGAAAATGTGTAGCTGCAAAATTTAAATTAGCGAAATCCAAAACCACAAAATGGGAACTTGACACAACAAATGGCAAAATGGTGTAAGGCTGTCAGTACAAAATGATAGAAAACACAAGCCCAGGTTGATGATTGAATGAATTTGTGTACTAAGAAAGTAAGGTGAAAGTAGTTAACGGTGTGTACGCAGGAAATGATGGATTGGCAGCAGCATTTAAATTTACATAATATTAGCAGAAGTGGAGTTGTTCAATATTTATGCAGTATTTTATCATGAACATGTTTACATATGAATTCTGAAGAAGTACAATTATTTGGCTGCGTGTTACACTATGCAATTCAGATGACCCAGCATTACTTTTTACCGTAGCAAAGTTTATGGCTGCTGAAAACGAAAAAATAATATGGCATAAGTTATTTTAGCTGAATATCAAATAAAAATAAACCCAACCAAAACAAAACAAGATTCAGGAGATGGCAGAGTAGGCGCATAATGTATTTTGAGGGCCATAATTGTCAAGTGGGGCCGGAGGAGGCAATTTAGCAGAACAATGCATAGTATCGCGGTTTTCACTTTAGCCAATTTGTTCCTGTATAAGCAACACAGGCTCCGCTAAATTACGAGGCACAGACTGAAAGGATTTACGGAGATCAAAGGAAATTGGGACAGGACCACCGTCACGTCGACATCATGTCGGTGACAGTGAGACATCATGACTCGTTGACGGTGTTACGTCAATTTCTACGGGCTGTGAGAGAAATTTACGGCTGAAAATGTCTTTCTTGGTGTCGAACTCAATGAGCAACTTGTCATTCAACGCGAGACATCTGCATCTCATAGCAGTTGTGGACGAGGTGTTAATAAAATAAAAAAGTCAGGGATAATTTTGTGAAAATTTCCATTTCGTTGTTGGCGTCGGGAGGATGGTGTAGACAGGGTCTAGTTATTTATGTTAATTGCTGTAAAACGCGTCACCAAAAATTTCGTTCCCAAATCAAAATGGCTGGCTTAGACTGTCAGGTCGGGGGACAAGTATGGATAAGTATGCAAATATATACAATGCACACAACTATCCAAAAACAGCACGGGATACAGAAAAGTTTAGCAGATTCCCATATGTAAATGCAAGATAATACAACTACTTTGCTTTGCTTTACCCAAACCCAGAGTAGGATAATAAAATTATGCAAAAACCAAACAATGCAAAAATCAAATCATAGATAGCCGCAGTGATACAAGGTTTAAGAAACAAAGGAATAAGGAAATATGGCGTAGGATTAAGTATGCGTTACATCGGTGTATTGGAATTTTACGGGGGTGGTGATTTGCATTAATTAATCTGTCAGTAATATTGTTATTTGTTTGGAATGGTTTAAAACATTGGCGTGTTATGAGGATGCGTCCATGTCCCGTGTTTGTTTGGACATCGATTATGGCAAGGGCAGTTGGGATGGGGTAAATAGTCAAAAACAGTGAGTGGGGTCGAGGTAGTGGGTGGTGCACGGTTATTTTTTTAGAGTTGGCATTTTGCATGACAATAATAATGGCAGTTGCATCGCATGGCGTATTTATATAATATGGCAAATATGGCTTGTAGCAAGAATAAACCAACCAAAAGAGGAAGCTTCAATCAACTGGTTAAAATTTACTTTATATACATGCTCATAGCTTTTACACTAGTAAAATCTCAGTACATTGAAGTAAAATCATAATAATTCTTACCAATCACACATATAGACAGAGTATAATGATAATTTATAATAAAATTGTAAAGTTTTAAAACCCACTACTTGAATATTACTATGAGCTAACGATTTTAGCAACAAACACTAAATGTGGAACATTTTTCTTTGTCATAAATCTACGGTTTCGCTACCCAGTCATTTGCTAAAAATGCTAAAATCTTTCTATTAAAAGTTCTACCATATATTTTCTCCTGGTTTCTGAATAGGAAGTTCATCTGCCTTATGACGGATTAAAAGATTAAAACTTTTTAAAAATGTTACTCAACTTTCAAAATCTAAAAACTCCTATAGCACAAAGTAAATTGTTGTGTTTCCTTTAAAAAGACAGATTACAGAAAGATTTGTACGCTATAAAAGTCTAAACAAGCTAAAATTTAGCGGTGTAAGCAAACCTTTGAAATTAAAGCAGAATTTTGATAAACCTAACCTAACTAGTTACTCTAAGTTATATCATTCTGTAGTTAGCAATATATAGCTTAGTCGGTTTAAATTTGTCATCTTGCATAGCATGTTTGCATCTAGTACGAACAAGGACGTTGGGGTGGGTGGGGGACAAAGGAAAGTCAAGTTTAAAAAACCCCTTATTTCTCTTACTACTAGCACTTGCAGACCATTAGTTTAACTAGTTCAAATTTAAAATATTAATGAAACAGTGCAAATCTCGTTTGTTTTGTGAAAATTTCAACTCCAATTACTTTCAAATCAGTCAGCCACATACGATACGAGAACAGTAAATAGCCCAGGGCAAGGTTGAATATATTTAAAAAAGCTATGCAAGACGATAAGAATAAACGCTTAGCTTAGATAACACCAAAATAAAATCAAAAGTCAGACCATAAAAGAACTTGACACATATCTGCGTAATTAATCTAGACTGGAACAACACTAAAAGTTATTCTTGCTTATTATTTAGGTAAAAGACCGTAAATCTAGTAATGCTATCACAATTATTTTAAAAACAGTGGTGCTCAAAAAAGCTTTACAAAGAGACAGACAGGTCACGCCAGTCGGGATGAAGAACAATAAATTTACAAATTATTTGCAGCGGCGTGGAGGTGGCAAATTGCAAGATTGTTGTTAAATCCATACTACGGCACACCATATAGCTTACATTCTTTTTATGGTTTACAATTTTCAAGTCAAAACAGTAAATAAGCGGAATGTTGAGAAGATTTCTTTGCAAACATGAAAGCATAATTCATTTTGTTTAATGAATGATTACAAGAATAATATGTGGATTGGGGGAAAAGCGGGTGCATCGCATTATTACCATCGCTGTTTTTCTTAATCGAAGTTCATGAGAATCGTAGGATGTGATGATTATATGCATTTTATGTTTCTCACACTTTTCAGTCCCTGCCTACTTACTGATACTAAAAAAATGATCTTATCTTAAAGTAAGATGGTGATAAAACAATGATAAAAGCAGACATAATAAGATAAATATAAAACGCAAAGCACTTTAGCTTAGCTCCAGCTTGCTATTAGTTTTTCTTGGTAAGAAGCTGAAAAAAGTGGATGCATTTGTAAGTTGTAGGTTAATATGAGGATCACTTTCTTGGGGAAGAGCGTGATTATAATGCAATCCAAAGATAGTCAACATCCAGTCAGATAGCTTTCTTCACTTCATTTTTCACCCATATCCAATAGTTTTTTAAGCCAGTGATTACGTTACAACCAGACCTCGTAGTACGATGAGTTGACAGATCAGAGCGTGAGAAGCAAACGATTTAGCCAAAGAAAATAACTCAAATGAAAAATGTCGCTCTTAAATTAAATTACAGTACAGTCACTCGGCAGCCGTTGCTTTTTATTAATAGACCCCATCCGAGAAAAATCAGGAAGTAGGAGGCAATTAATATGAAGAATGTTGAGTTCCAAGCAAATCAGAGTGATTCCAAACCTGTGATAAATGATCATGCAACGGCAACTACAACAAGTAATGGCAAAAAGCAGCATAAAATTTTATGGAGATTTAGCACAATTTATTAATAGAATAATAGAGATTAAAATAATTGTATAAAGAAGCCACACACTAAAGAACTATATCCTACGCTAGCTTAGTGAACTACAGCAAAGTAACAAGTTGGAATTTTTTAGTCAAATATAACATTGGAATGTGTATATACAGTCGAGAAAACTTAGTACGCTAAGAAAAAAATATTGTAAGTATTTTACAACTTGAAAAGTTGGTCAATTTAACCGTCTCAATAAAAGCGAAACAATAACTAAGAGGATTTCTACAGACTAACAAAATATTATAGCAGAAAATATGTATAAAGTACATTAAACAAAAAGCGCACTCAATAAAAATTCGCCCAATACTTGTACACTTGACCAATTTTAAATTTCAAGCCATTCCCCATAACTGCACATGAGACGAGCAATTAAGTAATTTTACGAATAGCATTTTTTCAGTGTGGTGTAGCAAGAGCAGATAGCATATTAATTTGTATTAGCAAAAAAACAGATTAACCTAAAAAATGAAACTTATGAAACCTTTCTTTCAGTTTTCTTACACTAGTAGACCGTGTGAATGTAGTCACTTTCTCCACCTATACTTTCTCTACACTAAACATTTCTTCTACCAAGTTCGCTTTCCTACTGTTTTCTAATAAACTACGGTGTCCAACTACTTAGTTATTTTCCTAGTCGTTTCTAGACTTTAAAAATATTACAGTCCTTTCCCCACTTTCTCCTGATCTCTCTATTCCATCTCTATCTAGGTAGGTCTCATCCTCTTAACCCCAGTCTGAAGGGCTCCATTACTCGCTGCTAACTGGGCCGCAGCCGCAGCCGCGGCAGGATTTCCCACAAACAACTGTTGTGTCGCCATAGTCTGAGCCCCAGTGACTACGGGCATCGGACCTCTACCTATCTGGCCATATGCGGCTAATAAAGCCTGTTGATTCTGTTGGAGAGGAAGACCTCCGCCACCCTGACCGGCAAACTGCATCCCCATTAAATGATTGAATTGAAGATTATTCGTAGGTATCCCTGCAGCCGCTAATTGATTCAACTGCGCACTTTGTAGTGCCGCTGCAGCACTACCTTGCTGACCTGCCATCATATTTGCCCTCTGTTGGGCAGCTAGTTGGGGAAAGCTCGCAGCTAATAATGGATTCATTGCTGCTACAGCCGCAAAAGCTGGATTAATATGCTGTCCCTGACTCTGAAGACTTTGTTGCAAGTTATGCTGATGTGCAGCCTGTTGCTGTTGATGCTGTTGTTGTCCTACAGCCGCCGCATTTGCTGCAGCTTGTGCATTAAATTGACCCTGCAGTGCCCCAGGATTACTTGCGAGTGCAGCTAACATGGCCTGATACTGGGAGAGAAATTGTTGTTGTTGCTGATGCTGTTGTTGATGCTGGTGTTGGTGTGCAGCCAACCCATGACTTCCACCTGGCGATTGTTGTAATGCATTTGCACCCGGGTAATTAGAAGGATTAGGAGGCTGAGGATTTTTATTAGCTTGCAAGCTAATACCAGTATAATTAATGGCTGCCAGTGCATTATGATAACTCTGCGCAGCAGCTGCATAAGCCGAATTGTTTTGTGCAATTACAGCAGCATTATTTGAAACCGCACCTCCACCACCGGCTCCACCACCAAGGTGGGTGAGCCCGTTCCCTGTGACGTTACTGGTTCGCATTCTCTTAATAGCAGACTCTTTAACATCTTCCTGATCATTGTTCAAGTCATTGTTGGAGGAGGAAATATTTCCACCACCGACCCCTAAAGTATTTCCATCAACGTCGTTATTTTCATCGGAAGAGCCTGGTAGGCGATCGCGTTTAGCGTCATTTCCCACCAAAGCATTAGTGTCCAGCGTACCGTTAGTTTGTTGATCTTGAGAGGATGTGCTGGAAGAATTGGTAGCTCCAGTAGATGCGGCAGACACTGCTTGCGAGACAGAGGCGGCTGTGAAAATAATTGGTGATAACTAAACTAGTATAGCTGGCCTTAAGCATTTCAAACACCGGTCACAAATTACAAATTTTTCTAGTCTACTCAGCTACAATTTGAAAACATTTTGGCTTTGCTTGCTTGTTTTCACAGCTTAATTAATTGTTGAGAGCGGAAAATGGATCGAAATCCGAGATCCATGCAAGCAACTTAAAACTTGGATAAATAAAAATTTCAAAAGGAAAAACAAAAGAAAAGAAATTCTCAAAAAGGACTTACACGAAACAGGCACGAATGGCTGTTGCAGCATCAGTTGTTGGTATGCGGCTGCTGAGGGATTGTTGGCCGGTTGATAGACAGGGACACCACTCTTATCTGCAGGACGTTTGCCGTAAGCGACCATCCCCGGGTAACTCTATAACACAATAAAGGACGACCGGCAAAGTTAGTTATGCTTTATTCTTAATTTACATGTTCCCCTTTTTAAGTTTATTCGCATCCCACTGAAAGCAAGCCTTGATTTGAAAATACCTCTGGATCGATACAATAATATCCATTATTGTTGGATGTCCAAAGACTTTGACTTACATCCAGTCTTTCCCCACGTGAAACTTTCTGTTGTACGGACTGTTGAGGAACGCCGAGAGGGGAAAGTCCTCCATTTGGATCGGACGTCACAAGGGGGACTAAGGGACCAGTAGCAAAATATGGATTGTATCCTTGTCCAACTTGCCCTAAGTAGGGGTTGGGTGCCTGCTATAATTATAAAAAACACAGGGTCAACCTCATAATCCAAAAGGAGAAAGTAAAAGTAAAAATATTTGTAACAAGACTCACAACAGGAGGAATTTGTCCAGGTACAACAGCCTGACCAGGACCCATCCCCATTTGCTGCATGAGGGCATTTTTCCTTCAATTTTGGAAGAAGAATGTTTTTTTTATCTTTTATAAATGTATGGAACTAATAAACAATTCTTAATAAACCCTGTAGCCACTTACAATGCCAGATGATTCCGACCATTAATCAGTAGTTGGTCCTTGAGGTGCAGTGGAGGATGGAAGTATTTGCATGGTGGCTTTTCTCGGTTGCATCGTCCCTGGAAAGTAGAAAAAAAGAATATTCTTAGTCACACTGGAATACAGACTCAAATGCAATTTCCTAATATAATTTCATCCATCATCAGTAAATCAATCTCTGTCCTGTCAGTCAGAAGTGATCTCAAATCCCGTAAAGTTTAGCTGTCGTAAAGTCAAGATGAGTTGAACGATATACGACCTACTCCTTGGCACTCATCCATCCACCATCAATACTAAAGTAACTACCCAGATACATGTACGATGAGGCATGTCAAATTGCAAAAACACTGTTACGTTGAAAACTTCATATTTCTTCCTGTCGATCCATATTCTATGAATAGGAGGTTGAGGTTGCATTTAAAAGAACATACATCCAATGATCCACACAGCTATTATGCTTATCCATGGCCAAATCTCTTTCCCAAGCCAACACCGGGTTTCATCATACCTTAATCTCAGTTGAGTTACCTAAACAGCTCTTCACTCTAAATGCTGGAAGCACGTAGTATGATGCAGTTGCATAGAAATTATGGTGCTACTAAGTAATGCACAAGTAGAAAAAACTTTACACAAGTGGCTGCTTGTCTGATCCTCATGAAGTGGCCTTCACTTCAATTCCCAGAACTACATAAATAAGAGGGCGAGACGACGACGAGCAGAACGGATCCTTGTTGAAACTTATATCTTTCGGCACATCTCATCTCAGCCAAGATATACCGTGCTGTACGTACCTCAACACAAAATACATTTAATAAATAAACAGTCTGGATAACCTAAACCCTATTAAATACAAAAAATTCATCATCTCAGAGCAGAATTGAAAGTGTGTTGTGTAAACGTCGTGATTTTGTAAGTAAAGCTACAGACAACCGCACAATAATAGGAGATTAAATTCAAGACATTGTAACCATTTATCTGCAGCAATTCCTGACAAAAGTGCAATAATAATGTCACAACAAGTATACACACAAGATAAGTGCATTACTTCTGGTGGTGCAAAGCAATGCGCCACTCCTAACTCTCAACTGCTATCAAGTATGTAACAGTTGGCTGCACTTGGCTCAAGCAACCGATGCAGAGTAAGAATGCTTTCACCACAACGAGAAAATATTTACGCATGTAAAGGTACAGTTAAAGGGAGTACTTATAATACCTAAGCAATCTCAGACTCATTTTCTTAGTTAGCTACAGCTACAACATTTATCCATTTCAACACCAACAACTGCTTCTTTCTTCTAAAGGTGTGTACACAAGTTAAAGCAAACGGAGTAAAGTCTAAGCCCTTCTTCGTTCTCAGGTTGGATAGAGGACGGAAGGAGCTTTCTGTCTGCAAGGCTTAAGTTATTACACACATAAATAGTCTTCTACCTAAATATTGCTTGCTAGTATGGCTGTGGCTCCTACAACGGCTAAGAACGGGTTAAACTAGTTCTACTCTAGATCTTAGCTGCATAAAGTAAGATATGTACCACCAAGACTTTGTAACGGCAGTGGCAAGGTTTGTTGAGAATGGTTCATTCGCCTGCTCGTGTTGTTTGGCGTGGCGTTCAGAATTGAAAACTCTTTCGCATCGGTGAAACCCGGGAGCGGGTGCTAGCCTAAAGTAAAGCTGTGCCCGTGCTCTACGCTTCCTGAACCCATCATGATTCTCTAAACAAGCAGTTGAGCTCTGATAAACGACTTTTCTCAACTAGCATCTTCCACCGAAAGAAGTTGTAGTACAGCAGCAGTTGGGACGATTACTGGTCTCCACAGTGGAAAAGAATTTTATTTATACCTATAGCAAAATAGCAAAGAGGCAGAGCAGAGCACCAGGTTTTCTTGAAGAAAAAGATGGAAACATGTGCGACTTTCTGAGAGAGATGTGATTTATACCACCAACCTGTCACACTGACTCCTTCCCCTTCTCGCGTCTCGAGTTTTCAACTTTACTTTTCAAACTTATTTCTTAGCCAATGTTTCGTTTTTGCTGGTCGAAAGAAAAGCTATAATATGAACACTATACAAACTTGTCCCCTAATATTGTATAGGCAAAAACATTGACACCGCCGCCAAGGGCTGGGTTGGTGTGAGTTTCTCTAGTGGGAGGAATTCAGCACTCGTCCTTGGTGCGGATTTCTGTCAACTACTCATATGCAGTAAAGTTTAGAGACATGGGCAGCCAAAATGGAAATAAATACTTTTGTGAACCATTGGACTGTATCGTAGTATTGTACGTGTTTCTTTCTATTTCCATTAACGTAGTATCGCTACTTCTATCGGTATCAACCTTCTTATCGTCACTTACACCATTAGTTATTATGTAACTGAGGAAAGGAAAGTGTCTGCGGCAGGGGAGACGGACTGTATGGCAAACAAGAAATTGTATTTTACTTTCCTAAATAATAATAGGATCTCATTTCTTATCCTTATCTGCTCCCCTTCCCTATACATTTCTTCTTAAAAGCTACCAGAATATCATGCATGATGACAATTCCATGCGAAATAAGTTACGTGCAAATCTTCTCCTGTCTACCGTAACAAAACCATATATTTTAGTATATCGTCCTCCTCCCCACTTGACTTGGGTTGGGCACTCTACTGAACTGTAAAAGAATTTTCACATTTTTCATTCTATCCTCGCTATCTACAAACATTCGTCATTCTCAGTCTCACGTGCAGTTAGAGCAACGAGGCGAGACGAGGCTGGCATAATTCACTTCTGGAACAAGAACCATTTTTTTAACCCATCAACTTGAAAATGAAAGAGATCGACTCTGTCAGAGTTTAAGTGTTAAATTAAACAGGAGGAATATTTTCTTCGTGTCCTAATCAATGGGTCGCAAACCCCAATTATCCTTTTCCCAGATGACAAGAAATGTTCTACTTATTGCAGTAATACTTTTATGGATGAGACAGCAATGTACGATGCAATTAAAAATAAATTTTGGCTATAATTGGAATTAAAATTACGATTCACTCTTGTATTCTCAATAACCAATGTCGTAACCTCGTCATCAATCTGTGGCTCCACCAATAACTAAACTAACTGAAGACCAAGGTCTCAAAGCAGTAGGAAAATCGATGAAATCTAGCATAAAAAATTCAGTAACCAAAACCTACATACAGGCAAAGCTAGACTTCAGACAAGAATGAAATAACATCTTTGTAATGAGTAGTGATAAAAGACAAAACAACTCATTAAGCAATTTAGCACATATCATGAAAATAAACAGAGAAAGAGACAGGCAAGATAAAATTGTCTTTAATTTTATTGACCTAACACAATCACATTGGGTTGGTTATACCAAGAAAAAACACAAAATCTGTACGGAGCAAAGTATCGTCTACTGTTACTCTCAGGGAAAACGCCAAGATAGAGTTACGTTGTTGTGCAAAGAACAACTTTATTCTACTACTTTTACATAAAAATAAAGTAAGCCAAGTAAGTAATAACAATGTTTCGTTTTCTTTAGCAAGTGATGTGATGTTGATGTGGATGGTTGGTGGAATTTGCCAAAATTGTCAAGAGACATCAAATCTAGTCGTAAATCGAAAAACTTTGTTCGTCCGCGTTCTAATTTTAAGCCTTCTTCTTTTTCTACCACGTCACGACCCAAGTTAAGTTAACTAGCCGTGCCCAAGAGTAGCTGTGAAACTAAATAAGCCAACCAACTTCAACTTGCCAACGCTAAAATAACATCTTACTTCCGTTACTCGGCTCTTTTGTTTCATTTTCATTCCAGGAACCAAGTCCAAGTTCTTATGAGCTCAGTGCAGTCAATGGTGGTGAGGCTTTTCACTAATACAACTTTCTCCATTACAATAGGAAAAGACTTTTACAATGACATAGAAAATCTCCAAAAGTTCAACTCCCCGGCTTTGTTAATGTCGATCGATGTCGAACTTCAAGGAGTTCGTAACGAGTTCTTTACTAGAAATTTATTTTCAATTCCTTTTACAGCCTTTCGTCCGATTCGAAATTATTATGATATGAAAGACCAACAAAACAAAGCATTAATGGAGGATTAAAAGATATTGCAGAAGAATAACTACAGCTAAAAATCAACCAGTCCAGTTCCTGTCTGGACACAAAAACAAGCATTCTCCAGGGCCTGCAAGACAGTCCCAACTGACATGACATTATATTTTAATCCCACTAGGATACTATACCAATTTAAGCGACGGCCTATTTACTACGACACAAGTCATTCTTTACAATATAAAAGCTCAACTTGGTCGACAAACAGACACATCTCATAAAAGAACCATACAAGAGAAATTCCCAAAGACATGTCACAAAATAAAATGAACATTTCACCACTCGCTACTCGCTTTCTCTCTCTTTTCTCGTCCAAACAACATATCACAGAAAACCAACACTAGCTAACTACCCGCAGCAACTAACCAATTGTAGTCTAGAAAACGAGACCGGATGGATGAGTGAGACGTACACTGGCATGCAATTGAGTTTGAGCGTGGTAAAAGTAAAACAAATGTCTCACTCGCCACGCGAAGAAAACTAAAGTTAGACAAGAAATTTCGACAAAAGCAAGCCCAGTTCTCAGCCCCGCATTACTCTTGTACTAGGAAACTACTACTTCCATTGCTGACCATCTTATCCAGTAATTCGTAATGTAATTCACTAGTTCTACTTCAGTAATTCCTAATTCCTCTCGTTCGAACAATCCGGAAACAAAACCACTCCGTCTACCCGTCTTTTAAGACAAACTGCGAACTGTTTCCAGCAAGGAACAAAATGATTTCTTCGACTTGGACTCTGTAAATACAATTGAGGACGAAGACAACAAGAGAGAAAGTTCATTACACAATTTCGTCCCAACTTTACGACAACAAACTAATTTTCCTTGGTAAAAGGAAGAGAAGATGATGTTCAAGAAAGTCTAGAGAAGTCGGGACGGAAGTGATACATGTGNCATGTGAGGAGATGAGAAAATGTGTGGCATACAAAATGTGGAGAGGATATAGTTGGGGATGGCTTGGCTGACTTGAAATTGCAATGTTCCTTCAATAAGAATTTGACAATACAATTTATGGGTTTCCTTCAATTGGATTCGTTTCTTTCTATGAGTTAAGAGCGAAATGGGAAAAGTAGTCAGCGTTCTCAAATTGTAGAGTTCAGTGTCGTTCAACACTCGTACAATACTCGATACTAGCAAACAAAAGCAAATAACAACTGTTGTACTGGGCGGAGGGAGAAAGAGAATCATGTTTGAAAACTTTCTCCAAGATGAGTTGTTGGATAATGCAATAACAGTAAATACACCAAACAAGCTTTAGCATTTCTAGTTGGCTCGTTTAAATTCAATGCTTCTTGCTCTCCTGGTTTTGCAATTTTCACTTGGACACAAACAAATTAATGCAAAAGTGCTTTCTCCATAAAGACTACAATGCTACAAAATGAAGACGGTTAAAAATGACATGATTACTAGGTTCGACTTTCACCGCACTCTGTAAGCCGAAAATATAACCTTGAGCATTACCATATAAATAGTTAATCTACCAGGAGCTGTAACACTACAATTTCATGATCATAATTCAAACAACCATCAAAGTAAACCCTTGAGCCGATCAGGATCAATGGAGGAGATAAATGCGCATATGCTTTCATCAATTCATGACAAGGATAAATTATGAGATGATCATGTTGATAGAATCATCATCAAAATAACTTATTCCATATAACTCGATACAGACTCAGTAAGATGAGAAGAGAGAAAGATTATCTATTCAATTCATTCATCCGGCCGCCAACCATCCAAGTTTCCATGTAGTTAACCACGAGACCACGACTCTACCACCATCGATCTCGAGATGAGATGCATACATCCATCCGCTTTGGGTTGGGTTATGTTTGCATGCATCCACAGATGCTTTCACTTCACATTCACATACTACACAATCTAATGCAAGATAAGAGTATTCCCTCCTGGAGAATTAAGCCAGTTCTGTACATCTGCCAAAAGGGCTAAGGTTGAAATTGAGTTTAGTTGCAATTCAGACCAATCCAGTATGGTGTAACAACCCCGTCTGACTGACTTTGATGAAGAGATCTCCTTGGTCGGAGTAAATCTTAATATTATAATGTATTCTAACTTGGGTCGTCAGCGGAATAACAATAACCAAACCAGTCAGCCAACCATACCGACACTCAACTCATTCCAACCAGAGCAGAACGGATCCACATCCCATCCGACAGACGCAAGGCAGGGAGAAAGTGAGCAGGAATAATATTGTAAACGAGACCGAGCTGAGTTGAGTGAAGGAACATCGACCCACAGGACAGAAGTGAACTTATGACGCTCCGACACGACAACGACAACGGCAACTCTAATGGCATTGGATGGATGGATAGATGTTGGATCTCATCTGGGATCGAATTTGAACTGAACTAGAGATTTGGGGGATTTGGAGAATGTGCGACGATTGCTATTGCATCCTTGCCCGTCATGCCTTTCTTTTTTTGCTTGGAAATTGGTTGAAAGCAAAGGAAATAAGTAGGGTTAGATCCACGATATGACGTCCCCGTCTGCCAGCAGTAGCAGTAGAAGCTAGGTATCTATGTTGTAACCAACCGAACCAACCAACCTGGTTCTAGTTCTAACCAGATGTAGAATTCCTGGAAGAGAGAATCAAGGAGAAAGAAAAGACAGACACTGTTACAAATACACATCCGTTTCCATCTCTATCCTCATGCACTTGGTTTGGTTTGGTGTTTCTCGACTTGGAAATCACACAGAAATCCCATTAGTGGATCACCGAAACGAGAATTTCTTACTTTTCCATCCATCTATTCTAGCCATCTAGTGCTTTCTACTTTAGTGGCAATCAACATTTGTTAAACAATGAATTGATCTCAGTTTTAGTTTTATCCCAATCTATACCATCCTAGAATTGGAGTTTAATGCAGGCTGAATCGAGCAAACATTTTTCTAGTATTCGCATAATTCTCTAGAGTTTTTAACCGTTCAGATAGAAAATAACAAAACTTTCTCCACATTTCAGTCAGGTCAGAGAGATATATTTTCTATAAAAAATTCCGCAATTTGCTCGTTGTTTGGTTTATTTTGTTATCTTTTACCACCCCTTTTTCATCAGGTACGTGACTTGTTTGCGGGCTCCGTCGCTGAGCCCAGGTCATGCTCCGACTTCTGATTTCTTCCAGAATTCCAGACAGACGGCTTCGCCATTAACTAATGAACAAAGACGAAGAAGCGGCGGTATCCAGCTGAACTGACAGCATCTGCGCTTGGATTACATTTAATGAAATAGCTACGAAAAAAACTGGACCAGGTTGTGGCAAAATTAAATGAACCTATAATGTGTGGACTTTCTCTCAACGAGAATCTCGCTACATTAAATGAGAAAAAGAAAGTAAACACTTTGTCAGGAAAGGAATGACCACGACACGTTTAACACGTTCCTCAAATACCAACGTGTTCGTTAGGATAGGAAGGCTACCTCGACCAGTTCAAAGTGGTTTGAAACCGCAACTATTTAAACGAATTGTCGAAAGTAGAGCACTCCTGTTCAGACCGACAAAGAAAATCCAAAATTAAACACATCACATTCAATGTACGTAAAAATGCTGAGTGTTTTCCGCCTTCAGTGGAACATTGCAGAAAACTTTCACCAGTTAGCGTGAATAGTAAACAAGCTAAATATGAAAAAATCACGTTTGTAGATCTGAACTGAAGTGCACCTACTTTTCTCAACTTGAAACAGTTTGTCAGGCACGACGTAACTTTGGTGAACATGCATGGTTTACTTTTATGTTTTATGCATCCTTGATTCGTAGCCAAATGAGCTGTGACTTACAGGAAAATCTCTGCAATCCTCATTAAATTAAAATGTAAAATTCCCACTGAACAGATTCAACAAAAATGAAGTTCTTTCCAACTCGGTTTCGTAATTTATTTGCACACCATTTTTTTATGGTACTATAATAACATACAGTTTACCACCACTCAAAAATCCAATTTCTATCCTTCCCAGGTGGAGGTGCCATTCGAGATGAATCTAACATATTTATTTTTTATCCATCACAGTCGTAATCAAAAATCAAAATGGAATGGCAAACCAACAAGATAGCAAACTACAAAACCTCCACCGAGCTGAAGGACATAGATTCCATACCAATTCTTGTGTGCCTGCTTCTGCTCTGCCTTCTCGTTTAAACCAGTTGGTTTGAATAATTCATCTATCCGCAACTTTTCGAGTAGCAGCAGCCGGATGAGATAGAGGGCTACAACCTGGTTAAATATACAAACCATGTCTCCCCTCAGATACTGTTGTGTACTTGAGCATTTTAGCTCCGATTTTATTTTCAAGTCACAGCAGTCAAGTCTAAGTAGGCAACTTCTCCCATAAATTATTCTTTGACGAAGACCATCTCCACCAATCTAACTCCAATTCCAAGTATGTAGCAATAGCACGGCCGGCAAGGGTTGTGTTTTTGTTTGTGTTGCAGCTAAAGTTGAATTTTGTTACGTTAAAGAAGAAATATTACAAAAGTACAAAACTTTTATGAGTGCTTCGACTTCAGTCGACACTCCAGACTGTAACTGAGGAAAAGGGTATGGTGTGAAAAGACTATGTGTAAATTCTACTCTCTTCTATCTAGCGAGAAAATACTTTACTTTTTGGGCAAAGTATGAAAAATTCTTTCGCAAGCAGTTGTCATCTTCACGCAGAGTATAATATTAGGAATCTCTACCAGAAAAAATCGCACGCAAATGTAGGTAAACTTTACAGAGTCATTAATGCATATGCAATTTTTTAGAAACACAATAGACTCACGCATACCATGCAGAAAGGTAATCGACTAGGCAAGAACTTGAACCAGCAACGCAAACCAAATCACCAAATCTAATTCCAAATAGTGATTCGACAGTCAAAATGACAGTTGAACCAGTTAAATGATAGGGTTATAAAACTTATTTGTATATTATTTAATACCATGGTGTGTGTTATTGGTTCTGCCTCGTTTCCACCAGCAGGACTCAATCATCATCGAACCATAAAGTAATGAAACTTTCCACTTCTCGCCTCTTTCTTATTACTTAAGCACTATACGACTTTTAGTTGCAGACAAACACATTCATCTTACTTACCAAATTCAGATAGGTTTAAAGTTTAGTTAGAGAGGTAAAAATCCATGCCTGTCTGCCATTACTCTATAAATAAGTGAATATTTTGAGATGATCCGTGCCAAATGAAAGCCATAATGTGGCTCAATGTAATCTGGTCGCCCACACAGAAGGAAGAGATAAACACATAAAAATCATACTATTCTCTGAATGCTTACCAACTGAGTAAGATGTAATTATCGATAAATTAGTGGAATGATTAACAAAAGCAAGACAGCTTGAAGTGAATTATACGGGAAGTGAAGCACGTCTATTGGTAACGATAACGGAAAATAAGAACCCGACGTAGTTCCGGTGAAAGTTTTACATTGGATCGCATTGTTTTTGTACTTCTCAAAATATCGCAAGTTTAGACAATAACTAAAAGCCTCAGATATTTAAGAGAACTTAAGTTTCATTGTAGTTTAAGACCCACGTCACGAGTAAATATTTACACTGATGAACGATCAACAACCTCATAAAAATCTAAGTCAATACAAAGCCGAGACTTTCTCGAGTTATGGCATAACAAAAAGGAAGTCTGGGTAATGAATGACTCACAGTTGACTAACCCAGCCCTGCTACAGCCATAATAACAAAATAATTAGGTTACTTTAATAATAGTTTTCTATCATAACTTTGACATAAAGATTCTTAAGTGGCTCCTCTGCAAAGATTGAATTGACTTATTTGTTTAATCTAACCTCCGATCTAATTCATCTATCTCCCAGAAAGAAACGCCTTTCATACACAGATACACAAAGGCGAGGGTGAGTAATCTTCCTCAAATATTCCCATGCTTTCAAAAACAACCGGAAAGAAAACATGGTTTAAAAAAGCTTTTTTATTTAACAATACCTCCGGCTATGCTCTCCTTTGATCTATTGTGAAAGGAGGCAAAGAGGGCCTTCATTTCATTCAATTCATCCTGCACACAAAATCTCGGCTCGGCTGAGTCAGCCCCATTCCGTGAATCTGGATTTTTTTCCAGATTTCTATTCCATCATATCCTGACGTCGACGGAGTGATGCATGTATCTGCCTGCACTGCCTCTTTTACAGAATGAATCCAAATCCGGGCAACCCAAACCCAATTCTTTTAATCTCAATCTCATAATCGCCCTTGACTTGACTGAAGAGAAAAGAAACCAACCACCTATGATTTTCCGTATGGTTTAAAAAAGCTTTTTTATTTAACAATACCTCCGGCTATGTTCTCCTTTGATCTATTGTGAAAGGAGGCAAAGAGGGCCTTCATTTCATTCAATTCATCCTGCACACAAAATCTCGGCTCGGCTGAGTCAGCCCTATTCCGTGAATCTGGATTTTTTCCAGATTTCTATTCTATCATATCCTGAAGTCGACGGAGTGATGCATGTATCTGCCTGCACTGCCTCTTTTACTGAATGAATCCAAATCCGGGCAACCCAAACCCAATTCTTTTAATCTCAATCTCATAATCGCCCTTGACTTGACTGAAGAGAAAAGAAACCAACCACCTATGATTTTCCGTTCACTCTCACTCAATTGCACTAGAAGACTAACTATTTTCACCGAACCAGAACGAGCAATCTGACTGAATGATTACGGTCGAAGGACTGAAGACGATGGTTGAGTGGGTGGGGATAGAAATCGGAATATAGAGAAGCTTTGATGTTTGAACTTCTGCTTGAGTGAGTGAATAGATGGATGATTACCCACCAATATCCAGTAACTGATGCTGATCATTATGGTTGAAGTTGAGGAGAGGGTGATGTGATGTGATGTTGAAAAATGAATGATTCAAAAATATGGCTTTTTAGTTTGCAACACAAAAGGGTGAAGCAATAAGTAGTAATTACTTTCCACGGCATAAATAACTAATTCAAAATAATATATGTAATACGTCCTTTGATGCCGAGGAATGAAATCTAAATTTAAACAGTTATTGAACATTACACTGGTTTGTTTCGGTTTTTTACAAATTATCTGATAGCCTGAATCCGAATTTGTGGGCAGAAAAATATGAAATATTAATCATTTTTGTTTACAAAAAAACCCGTTCTAAACAGGCTTTTGTGTCACAACAGGTGCGTTCTTGTTACGAAAATACAAAATGGTAGTTACAATGTAATATATATGTGAGAAACACATAATAACAAGTTGTTGAATAAGTGGGTGGGATCCGTTACATACACAAAACTAAAAATAATTGGTATCACATCACTCGCACCTGTGAACAATTACTGTTGTCAACAAACAAGACAAGCATACTTCTTCCAGTCTCGTCTTTCACAAATTTTAACCAATCAACTCTGTAGATGTACTGGTTTATGTTTAAATCCTTCCGCGTTCTGAATGTAAAACTTCAATAATTGTGTAGTTTATGAAAGAAACTCTAAAATTCCTTCCGCGTCTTCATGACAAATTTTCCTAACAAAATATTTCATCTCAGTTTCAGAGCTGATTAACGACTATCCTTTCTTTCGCAGAGTATCAATCAACTTTCACCAAACAATCCATCCAACTCTAGAAAATTCATTCCGACAAAAATTCGCAAAATCAATCTTCTTAATCCAGACTTTGGGTCAATTTCTCAGATCCGTCAAGTCAAAAAATATAAGAAGTCGTATATCACTCTCAATATTATCACAAGGTACGATCAGAACCAAAAATAAATGTAACCTTTCCCCGACATGAGAGATGTATGAAGAGGAAAAGAAGGTCCAAAAATGAATGGGAAAACTTAACCAACCAACCAAGGAGTGAAAGTGTACTTTCTCCCTTCGTCCGTGATATATTCATCCATCCAATTTAGCAAAGGAAAAGAGAGCATAATAATAATAATATCAATATCAAGGAAGTATAAAAACGGTGGAACTTTAGGACCTCAATAAACGAAGGACTCTATCCAACTCCAACAAGGTGATCCAGTCTAGTCGGCATGCTTTGGATTATCCACATAAAATGGATGATACAACCTTTCGCTCCAGCTTCACATTTCAACTATATATCGGCGTGGACGTCGACACCATCCCTACTGGACTACACACGGCATGACGGTTAGTTGCGAAGTTTAGACGGTGATGCAAGTTTTGTGTGGTTAGTCGACTCGCCTACAATAATCCAACTCCTCCGAGAGTGTATATTATGGCATGATATGAGAATAGTTAAACCAAGCAAGAAACTCACAAGCTCATTTCGCCCATGAGAAAATAGGAGAATTACAAGAGATAAAGAAAGCAGTAAACCTACTTTCTCTGAAAATGCTGGTTCAAAAACCGATCGATACTAACCAACACAAACCCAATGCCCAAGGCGTCGTTCGTTGGCTCTTCTCATTCTCTACAGAACGAACTTTGTACATACATATTTGAGCGAGTGTTGAACCGCACCAACGATTACGGAATAAATGCAATACAACTAAACTAAGTTCTCCACACCACAACGGGTTTACTTCTGCAAAAGTTTTTGGTATTGCAAGGATAAATAGATTGGAAGAACAAGAAGAAGGAACCAGACCACAGCCATAATCCAACTTTGTCCAGGCTCCAAGCAAAAATTAGTATTCTCATTCTCACGCACGACTTACAACTGACCTCTGCTTCTACAATCTAGACTTTCCTTCCTAAGCATTCAGTAGATTGACAGTGTAAGGAAAAATAAACAAATAAATATACAGAGTTTCATCTCAATTTCGAAGACAGCCAATACAGTTCAAGGACTGATTGCTTTCACCAAGTGTCACATGCATAGATAGGAACCTAACTAAACCTAAGAAAGTTCGATGGGTATGCAACGAGTGACAAGGTCTGATGATGGTAATTCTCCTCTGAGTCAACCGCTGACTATTTATTCACAAACCGACCCAGTAGGTATTCGCCCTTTTGTTAGACTAAACACTCGAAACCACAAGAGGAATATTTCACTGTCTGACATTGATGCTATTCCAAATCTTTCAATTTAATTAGTTCAATCACATACATATGTATGTAGTAAGTTACTTGTAACCCTGTAACTTTCACCAGTTTCAAACAAATTCATTTTAACATTTTACCGTAAATTGTAGTCTTGATATAGTAGTTTGCCTTGTGACATCCCGTAACCAGTGATTATTAAACAAGCGAGGCTACTATACATGAGGACAAACGTCTTACACCCGTAAAGCGCAACATTCTTCTAGACACGAGGATTAACGAGATGAGAAATGAAAGCACCACCACGTCATAATTCAAACGTCAAGTATATGCATTATGTCTGTTTAATATAAACATCTCGTCAAACACCCTGTCATTTATATTCTTCCTCACAAACTCTCCAGCATGCTCCTTCTACGTTCGATAAGTTTTTATGCTCGGAACATTGTACGCAAGCCGGTTAACACATTTTAGAACTTTCAAATAGTTCTGAAAATATCCACGCGGTCTTAAGGCAACTTATCCATATTTGCTTTAAAACAGACTAAAATTACTTCCACACTTTACTCTATACCCGATAACAAATCAACGGAGCATAGAATAGTTTGGTGGGTTGTTGGACGTGGCATTAGTTTCTTGGACTAAGTTCACTCCACCCGATCGGGAAAAAGCTAAGTAAAGTCGCTTTAGTTTAGTGGTCTGGCTTGGCCATTCACCTAATTCTCGTCATCACCATTAACATTAAATGCACCATAAGAAAGACCCTCATCCACCCACCCTTCCCTTCTACCTTTCCATCTCCTCTCTTTTCAGCGACATTCATTCATTCATCCAACCTTCGACCTCCAGCTAAACTTTAGAAATCTCGTTTACTCAATCTTAACTCTCAGTCTGGCAAGTAACAAACTAAAGCTGGTCTTTCTCGGCTTAGCAGCAAAGGCATATACGGTTATAATACTGGTGAGTATCGCTATTTGACTATTCCCTTATCTAAAACTTTGGCTCATCTCATCCTCCACAACAACAACGGAGAGGCAAGTGGAGTAAGAAAGTAAGCAAAGCTCAAATAAAGTAGAACGCTAATACTCCTGCTCTGCTCAAGCTCATCTTTCTCAAGAAATGTGAAACGTAATCCAATCTACCAAGTCCGATGGGTTTTCTCATCTCTTTTCTCTCTCTCCATCTTCATTCTAATTCTCCTTACAGAAAACCAGACCAAACTAACGAAGTAGTAGTGCACAATACTGCTAATGCAACCCAATGAATGACCCTTTCATTTGACTTGTTTTACTTTGGTTGATACGGTAAAACACAGCGCATGGAGAAACATCCGAACACTGCCCTAAACATAATTAGCGCACTGTACTTTACCGGGTGGTTCTGACTTGACTCCCATCTCAAAATGTGGCTCTCTCTCCTACCTGATAAATAGTTTTAACTAGGCATTCAGCTGGATAAAGAATACTGTGAAGAATAGAGTTAACAACGTATTAAAATGTTACTTATGACTAGATTTCTCCAGCTAAGCTTTAATTTTCAAGCTGGACTTGTTACACATATTTTGTATTGCAGTAATATGCACGCTTATGCGATGGTCTTGTAAAATCGCCATTAGTTTAGATGTTGGGAACCATTTCAACATGACATAACTTAAGAAATTACCACTTAACACAAGTTAAATCCTCGTAGCTCTCAACGAAAATAAACCAAAGCAAACTTTAAACATAAAGTTAGCCGTGAGTGGAGCTGATGGGATGGGATATGGAAATGAATGAGGAAAGTTGGGAGTTGAAATTGGAATGAATCCTCATCAAATGATAGCTAACACACTACAGACTGCAGCAGTTAGTACGGCTATTGATTTTAAGAGTGTTTTTTTTTAAAACGCCGGTTACAGAACCCATACCACGTTAGCTAAAAGAAATGACGGGACAATCACACCAGTGTGGTTTTGATTTGGTATCATAGGAAAAAGGAGCACGAAGAAAAAGTTCCAATAAAGTTTGTACAGTAAAAATATAACAGAGCAGCACCATGCAATTATGGCGTTGGCAATGATGTGGTGTGGTCTGGTTTTTATGGCAGAACGAAATGACAGCTTATCCTGTCTAGAAATAGGAGAGCTCTAATTGGAATATATGTGAGTCCTTCCAATTACACACAATTAACTTAAATTGTGTCCAATCTACCCAATGAATGAGCATGCCGGGCCGGATGGTATCTATTCAGTTTGAATATATGTATGCAATAGTTGGACTTTGGAATAAGGCTGGTAAATACATATACAGAGGAAGGGTCGACTGAACTGCAATCATACAGAAAGATAACAAGGGTGAAGCAATCCTTGTCTGGTATTATTCACACAAAACAAAACAACAAGTATCTAGAAAATCGTTGACTAATCTGAGAACTGTGAAACAACAAATAATTTCTCCGTAATCCAGATTCTTTATCAACAAAACGCACTCATTGTTCCATTTCATCTGTATTTGTATCGTTCTGCACGTACTTTAATTGTTAGTTTCAAAATTCATTACATTACCCAATGCCAGAATTGTAACACTACTGTACTCACTCATAAAATAAACTCACAAACTTAAACAAATATACTAAAGTACCCTAACCCCAAACAACGATTAACCACGTCAATAGTCAACACTAACAAAAGACAATACAAAGTTAAAGTCTGAATGGAGCTCTGCAATACATCATCACAGCTATTAAATACTAATTCAATACGCTTAATGACAGTAGAAATAGCCATTCCTCAATTTAAAATCCCTTTATGTACTAATTTACTCTTTATTATCCTCTAACTAACCAAATGCATGAATCATTCCACTCCACAAGTTTCGTCGATGCACTAATGCTTTGACCCGTGAAGTAATGGAATTTTGGTTTCTGGCATGTCTCGGCCCCTGGGCTTAAGTAGTTATTTATGTTAGTTGGTTGGTGAATGAATAGTTAAAAAACTAGTGATTGATGTGAATGTAAATTCAACATTTGTGTGACAAACGCTGCATATTTATGTGAGTAAAGAATTATTTAGTTTGGTTAAAGTTTGCTTAGTTCAGAGCCAAACTTCTGTTCGTGACCATGAAGAAAATGTAGTAGGAAGATGTGCATACATTTCTGTGCATTGCAATACATTTACTCAAGTTTTGAGTGAAGTTGGCAGAAGTAAGAATTAGAAAGTTTTAGTGTATGCATCGAACAGCAAACTAACCATGGTTTATTTGGCTGACGAGTGTAATATTCAACTAATAAATCTATTCCAAATCCAAGGAAAAGTATTTAAATCCTTCCTCCCTAGACAAGGTAAATCAAAATTGAAAACCTTCCCGTGGGTCTGAACCCAAAAGGCAAAACAACTCAACCAATTTGATTTAACAAGGTTCTAATCCTTCTTAATCCAATCTCCTTTCCTAAGTAAGTTCCCGGAAGACAAAATTTAAGCGATAAGCTAAGTTCAGGAAACCTACTAAACTCTAAACCACTGCTTGGGTAGAGAAGTGCTTTATGGTTTTGTTGAAGGCTGAAGTGTCGAACCGTAAAGAAATGCTGATAGGGGTATATCATTACATTTCATGTCTCATTCATTGATACATAAACTAAAACTTCTGCTACTAAATCCAAACCCATCTACCAGACCAGACTAGGCCAACTAAACTAAATACACGAAATGGAGAAGGAAATATAAAACGAAGCACCCCACCAAGTCAAAAAGTAAAGTGAGCCAAACCACGAACTACACAAACTAACAACAACTCCAACCACCCACTACACCACACAACATGTTAACTACAAGAACCAGTTGGATTTAAAGATATCCACACCGATCTTTTCCTCCGTTCATGTTCATGACACAATCTACTAAAATTTCCAGACACGCTGCCCTAATTCACGGGGTGTAATTGTGCTCAATTGCAAAAAAACAGGATCAAACTATAACCCTTACCTGAACTACCTACTAAATAAATACCTACCTAGCAATCAACATACCTCACGTATTGCGAAATTCAGACTTTGAAGAAAATGTAATTTCTTTTGCTCCGCTAGAAACCGCAATCGCAAAAATCCTATTAACATTTTTAATAAAAAACTACTGGAAATGAAGGCATAATTTAATTTTGACAATAAACAGGAAATTACTACAAGCGATGTTTACTACATGTATAGGAGACACACTGTCTGGTCTAGTTGATATTTTTATCTTTCATCTCAAACTAAGTTACACGTAAACTACAAATTCTGTCATATTTTCCAGAAAGTTTCTTTCCCCGTTCCATTTTATTACTTTCAGTCAACCTCAATTGAAACTGATTCAATCATTCATTCATCCAAGCGACCCATTTAAACCCCTGCGCCATGAAAAAAATCACGTTTTCTTTTCTATCCGGCAACATCATATCCATCCTTCTCAACTTAACTCGGGTCCTTAATTTCATTTAGTTTTTGTAGACTTTTTAAGAAAGGCAACATTAAAAAGGATATCAATATTTTACAAGTACAGACCAAAGTAGCAAGGTTTTCATCTCAACATAAAAATGAATGGGAGGAAAAGAAGAAGGGCGGCTCAGAATCAAAACCGTTCGTGACTTATCAATAGAAAAAGACTCCAGCCTTTCAAACAAACTTAGCTCAGTTAGCTGAAAACCCAGAGATGGAGAACAGTGAGTGATGAGAGCATTATTAATGAAAGCTTATTCTCCGACAGCTTATAATTTTAAGTAAAATTCTCTCCCACGCTGACAGAGAGAAGAAATTCCGTTTTTCGTTGGCTCCTTTTCTCAAGATTTACTATTTTTCACAGAAAATTAGCTTTCATCTCAAATTCATATGCAAGATGTAATAAAATTAACTCGCACAACTAAATGAGTCTCACTACAAGTAGTGGTGACCGGACCCATACAAATCTATAAATAAACATGGTCTTGGATGAGACATAAAGACAGGGAGATAGATAAAACCTCCAGTGCAGCATCATATAGCCCGAGCC
>JAAXNX010000131.1:0-45591 GCA_036491905.1 Folsomia manolachei | reverse complement strand
GGTCAACTTCACAGTCACAGTCAACTTCACAGTCAAAAGTCTTCCCGGCTAGTTACGGCACTGCTGACTGTGAATGACTGTGTGACTGTGAATGACTGTGTATTTTAGTATGTCCCATGCATTTGCTACATATTTTACGCCTCATGGTTGTGAGCACATTATACCATGCAATAGTGCAAATCTTCGAGTAGCTTATTATATAGTTTCTATTTCTGTAGTTTGATTCGACCATGTCAAAAATTTTCATTTTAGTAAATATTCCGCTTTTCGTCATGAGCATTAGCAGTTGATTTAGTGCTTGAGTATCATTTTGCATTCAATATGATCTTTGAATCATTTATCATATTTCAAATTAAATCAGGTAAATCTCAACTAAGAACGCTGAAGATCAGATATGCACTGAAAACAGAATGCATAATGGGTCATCCTCTCGAATATACTATGAAATTACCCATTAATATGAAGCGAATCACTGAGTCTGTATCAAATGCATTTACATTTGATCTATTAAATGTGGGAATAATAATTAGTCATAAGCCAACCCAACCCTTGCTTTGGTCAACCAGATAAATAATTAATCCGCCCACACTGATGCATCAAACAAATGTGTTCGTGTTTTACATGCCATAAAACATTGTCGTCGATCTGTTTATGGGCAGTTTGGCTGATAGTTTGCATAAGGTTAGTGTTCCTTCTCACTGTTAGTTTCAGGCATTTGTACTATATATTTGTAGTAACTGATGATTTCTCGCAAGCAATTGCTACCAGGGGAAATTCATTAACTACTAGCTAATTGTTTGGGAGGCGTTTCTGCATTTTCCACCGTAATTCATTAATTCCACGGTATTTACACTGAATTTAAACAATGTGGGTATGCCGATCCTTAACATGAGTATCATACTACTATCGTAGTAAATGGCGAAACTGTGTCAGCTGTCAAACTTTCCTAGGATCGGATCCGTCTATACTTTATTATCGCCGCATTGTGATAAGGGAAAAAATGAAAAAAATGCTAATAGTTTCTGTGAGCTTTTGACAAATAATAACTTCAGTCCGAGCTTCATCCAAATTTTTAGGCTCAACTCGTTTCACTTACTCTTCAACTTTCTGAATGTATAATGATAGCAGAGGCGCACGGCATATCGTGCAAAACTGTAATAAAAGAGCGTTGAGTTGACAAATAATAGTGAGGAGTACTAAACTAGAGCATAAATGAGTAATTAGTCATGCAAACCATGGGGCACAAACACACCTACAAAGGAACACAACGACGGAGTAAATATAGCTAAACATGAAAGTTTTTGAGGTATGGTACGGAATTGAGAGAGAATGCAGAATAAAATAGCGTTTACTTTCTTTTGTAATGTCCAGCCACAATTCACACTTGCTTGCCCTTAATTTAATTGCCGGCCAAGAATTTTTAAATGTAAACTGAGATTTCCGTTGATAGCGTTGTTCGTGTTGAAATTTATTGAGCGCCCCTCCGAATACGAAAAGTCAAACGTAAATTCCAATTTTCAGAATGAAATTCGTTTTCTTCTGGCTAATTTTAAAGTTTGTTTCATTTATCTTAAAAACAAATTGTTTGACAGGAAGACATCACTCAGGGAAGAGACAGGATGATGCATTTCTGTCCTTGTTTTTTTTTTAAAAAACAAGCATTACATTACAAATACTGTCCAACTCTCAGTGAGCTTTGACGCCATGCCCCAGTGTTCAAAGTTCATAATATGGCCCGAAGTCACGTCGTCTAAAGGAACCGCTTTGTTTGTTGCCGGAAAGGCTCTATTTTAATTAACGCAATGACTTTAATTTTAAAGCTAGGTTACTGTATATTCTGTAAACTCTTCTTATTTGTTTTTAAAAATAAAACTAAATGAGGTTATTTTTGGGTTTTATCATTGTAACTGGTAACTTGAATTATCTACACCGTACAGCTAATATCAAGGAACTGTACAATTAATATTTACTTTTTGCATGTCGCTGCCATCATAGCGTCGGTATTGTGTTAGTATTTGAGCTCTGGCTGCAGTTCGTTCATAACGGGCATGTCTTTAATCGACTATTAATTGGATTCCACTGTGATGAAATTATACCGCTTTTGTTCTATGATTATACTATATTTTATTAGAGCATAATAGAATTACCTTCTAATTTAGAGGGTAACTTAAGGCGGTTTTTTGCATCCTACACATTTGTATGTACATCCCTTGGAAATGTGATTTTTCGGCTTTATGCTCGGAATTTTCATGTGGAAATACAATTTTATAGTTGAATCGTTATTTGTAGAAATGTCTTGCCTGTAATATGCATGCGCTGTTGATTGAAATGGATGAATGATAAAGCACTCTGCAACCTTTAGTAATTGACTTATCGATCTTGCACTCGCAACATTCTGTGGTGTTCCATGAACTCAACTGCACAAAATTTTTATGGTTTCCCAATTTTGATTAATCGTAAAGTTTGACTAGTTTATCGTATTAGATAATTTTAATTATAATTTGCAATTAATTTAACTTGTTTTGTACAAGGCTCATCATACAGAAGAAATTTGTAGACTTCGTACTTTTATGAAAATATTTTCTACTTGTATGGATTTAAAATTAAGTTAGACAGTATAGCTACGTAGAGCTACTGAATATGACCTGGGCGAGGCAGGAAGAAGCTCCCAGTGCCAATGTGAGTCAATCATCGTAGAAATTATCGTAAACTTATTTATGAACCTACTGAAAATTACTTAACCTGTTGTTCTGTGGAACTTTTCATTGGACTTCTCCTTTGGTCTGTTTATGATAATAATCTACATGAGTTTGTGTTGTATGTAACCGTGATCAGCGTTATGTTAATTGTAATTCAGCTTTGTCAAACTTTCTTCGCATTTACATTTTGCACCTATCATTGTTTATTGGGTAACGGCCCACTCTAAAAATTTGAAATACATAAACGCATAACCATCTAATTCTAAAGACATTCATTTTTAACTTATTTAGAAGTAGGTATCTCAAGTATCCCACCTAAACAAAGGATTTGCCAATATAAAGATTTGGTACGATTGCTCAAAACTGTTCTAATTGTTCTTGCAAGAGAAATTAGCAGATTGATTACTGGTAACAAAATTTGACATTTACAAACGCAGTTACTTTTTTGTGACGCAAAGTTTGTCATAAAATATGTGCAAATTGCTTTGTTTGTTTGGTAAATATTTGCAGTTCACAGTCAATCTGCGTCTATCCTTTCAGTTTCATTAATATGCACATGGTTAGCAGGAGTAACCGTGTTACTCTTGACTATGTTTACTTGAGTACAATAATATGCAACTGTTCTTTTGTTTGGAGTGTGTTCATTTCTTCCAGTTTTAGCAGTTCGTGACTCCGTTCTATAGAATAGCTATATTGATAACGATGTGCATTATAGCCGCAACATGAACATGTCCGAGATTCACTGTTTGTAATATCCTCTTGCGATTTCTAATTAGATCCGGTCGGTGTGGGTGACATGAATAGAGATCTAATTACGCTGAGTGATTGCTGTCCATTGGGACTTTTCCATTGCTCGACTCATGGACGAGTAAATGTAAAATGTCAAACTCGTCCAGGGATTAGTTAGTTATGTAACCGGCCAAGCCAAATATGCGACTCGAATGTTCATAATAAAACTGACAAAAATTTTCATTGACAATTCTGAAGGCATTTAGTTTGATGATTCTGCAACGTGCATCTGGTGTAAACAAGTTAATTTTTCAAGCCGTTTATACATAACTCTGTTATTTTATTATTAGCTTAGAGCTTATCAGGATATTCATTAATTAAGTAACACCATTCCTTATGAACCATCATAGAACATAGTCTGCACAAAAGTCTGTCTGTCCGCGATTTAGCAGAAAACGGCTTTTGATGTTTAATAATTATCTGAATAGTTGCATCAGACATGGCAAAGTGTCTAAATACTTAATCCCAGATAAATGTTACTGTATCGTTGTTTTATTTATCATAACTAATATATTATAAGACTTTAAAAATGCAGTTTCGGTTTAATTATCAGCGTAAACAATAAAAATTTCGTCATTCCGCTACTTCGTGTATCTGTTTTCAATTCTTTGGCAAGTAGGAGGAACCGAGGCCAATGCAATTTGACTTGATGTATATACAATCATGTAAATCGTGTACATGATGACACGATGATGACAGTAATATTGTCCGTCACAGTATTAAAGAAAACACTAATTTGAAAGGGGTAGTATTATTACTGTTGTTATTATGTACGTGCTTTTAAATGATTAGTTAAAGCAAAGAACGTGAGTGTAGAAGGTTGAAATAATTTTTCATTAGACTCATAATTGTACGTATTATCGCGATCCTCTTTACAAATGAAAGCAATGGTCAGTGGATAATAAGATTTCAAATCTTGCTTGGTGCAGCAAGTAATTAGCAGTATCATTCTCTAGCTTAGCTTAAATATTTTTGTATTGGGTTTTATAGCTGGCAAGCTGATAAGTATGTTTGCTGCATTGGACGTTTTTATAAATTGAAGAAAATAAAAAGTTAGCACGGTCATCCCTTAATGACCGTGTATGAAATGGTGAAAAACCTATTTGATTGGGAATAAAAATCATACTTGAGAGCTCAATTATTTTTATGCAAATTATTTGCACACGAATTATTCGATTTCTGTAATTTACTTTTAGTTTTCAACTCTTCTCATGCGTCTTGTCAAAAGAGATGAGATGAGAGACCCACTTTTGTTTGTAAAATCTCTCTAACTGCTAGCATATTTCGACATCCCACATTTAATTTAAGTTGGATGATGGTAACGAACACAAATTGTAATTCTGTTGTAAGGGAATGTTGTGAAATTTGGTGTGGAGGAAGAATTATTGACTTGAAGATGATCACATAGCAGCTATTATATCGAATACTACTTGACTCATCTTTTGTTTCTTTCACATATCTGAACATTTTAAACTAAGCTGTAAAGTAATACTCAACCAAACGACCACCAACGGATCAACAACAGATTTTCAACTATTTTAGTTTCTTTTTCTTGGCTTCTAACGAATTGCTGGTTACAAGCGAATTCTTTAAAATTATAAAATAGTGACATAATTGCACTTCTAAAGTTCTAAACAACATCATGGTCGTCATTCAAGATAATTTGCTGAATGGGCAGATACGTTGCATAAATTAATTCTCTGCCGGGTTCGTATTTCGGCGTTCAAAAAAATCGAAAGTAAACTGTTTGTTAAAAGACACCGATGCAACGGCTGCAGTTAGCAGAGTTACCAGCTATAACAGACTCAAATTCCGCATTGCTTTTTTGCACGCTGATTTTATAACATCACCGACAAATTTGTCTACATTGGGAATGAAAGAGATTATAACAGAGGCTGAAATCAGAGATGTTAGAATGTTTGTCATGATCTGGCAAATATTGTTATGACTTGAACCTCGTGTTTTAAAATATTCCAGTACGTTGGCATATATACATGCATATCTGTTCGGATCATCAGTCAGAATTTGACTTATAAAAGATTGCATAGTGCGTCATAGCCTAATCGCTTATATAAATAAAACGAATTGGATATTTATGCTTGCTCGTTGAAGAACTTGACGGAAAACTGAAAAGTGATGAAGACTTATTGTATTAAGAAGTCTAAATCAAAATGGATTATTTTATTCTTTATGTAATTGTCAAACCCGTCTTCAGTACAGTAACTGAAACAGAAATATGTCGCCACTCGTATTTTTTTCAATCTTCAATGCATCGGCCAAGGATTTTTATTACTTGATAATGTGATATGCTCTAGACTGTCAGAAAACTATAATCCTCTTGTTTGCACAATGCGAAAAGAAACTCATGTCATACTTCTCAAACCTTGTCACATTTTTTACACAAACATTTGTATGTATGTTTTTTTAATAAATCGATTATTAAACTAGATATACTAATAGTCAGGCCCTCGTCTACAAAGCTCTCAATTTATTTTTACCCTGAACCTGTCTTGTCGACAATAGGTCAGGTTTATTGATTTTTGATAAGATAAGGAATGTTTGTATAAACTCGCACAACACACTGAACTGGATCAATAAGATAATTGAGTTGTTCCACTTGTATTTTGTGTTCTTATGTTATTTCCTGACCTTTACTTCAAATTCCGTAATAACTAATTGTGACCAATCACAAATTAATTGGACAAATTTGTGGACTTGAAGATATGGATTTTCCTTTCTGTAGTTGAACAATTTAAAATTTCATTGCACTCTTATTGGTTCATTTCAGATGTTCCTATTTGCAGTCAGAATCAAGGGCTGTCGGAGTTTTTAGGGATTTGATTATAGATCCAGAAAACATCACCCTCCAGCCGTCTTCATTTTGTTCATTGATATTCGTATAAAAAGTGCTTGAGCTTGCATCTGGTCAAATGTGTACTATGTGAAACAGGATGAAGTCTTTCTTTCAAAACTTTATTATGCATGTATAGCTGAATGGGGACGGGACCCTTTCCAGTTGGAATATTGGGATTGTATTATTTTTGTTGCAGCATGTTCAAAGTCCTTTTCCTGAGATTTGGCCCGTCTCGTCAGCAATGAGCAATAAACTGGCCACACAGATCTAAGGAGTAGCTGTTTGTGAACAGAAACAGTGATGGGCAGACAAACAGACAATCCGAAGCTTTAAAGTCCTTCCTTTGTGTAAAGAATTGTCTAGGTTGTCTAGGTTGCGTTGTGCTTCTATGCGTATGAGCTGAAAGGGCAAAAGGGTCCGCCTGGGTAGGGTTCCTTGCTGTTTCGTCAAACCTTAAATCTGGACGGATGACAATTTGGGTCAAACTTCTATTCTCGCTGCACATAGACGAAATCAAAAGTAAAATGAAAATAACTTCATTCACAGACTCACGGGTAAAATTTTCGTCTCTTGCTCATTCCTTGTTTCATTTGTCAGCAAAACTGTATTAATATAAGTTTCCGCCATCATCTTCGCTGTAGGTTTGAGATCTGCAACTGACAGATAGAAATTTCAACGTGTTTTTAGTTCAGATCAAATCTTATATTGTATGGATCTGGTGTTATGTAGAAGTGACCACCAGCAATAGTTTCGCAAAGTTTTTGTCTGTGACGGGTCGAGTTGGAGAGTCAGAAAATTTCCGGTCCCATTTCATCTCGTTTGGTCAATTGCTTGTGACAAGTGCCTGTAACTACATAAAGAGCTATGCTACTTATTATGCACGTCATAAAAATATCCAGAGCCCAAAATTCTACATTACAGTTCCCTCTAGATAGAGGAAAAAGTTTCAAAGAAAGAAGTCTGTAGTTGACTGACATTTTAACTAACTTCTGCAGCTCAAAGAATGGTGAAAAAGGACGATACTTCTCTGGAAGTTGTAAAATTAAATTAGCTTTATGTAGCATTCATTCGCTCTTCTTAAGATAAGGGACAGTGCCTTGTAGATTTTTATGAGGGTGACAAAAGACACTAAGTAGCATCTCAGCTAGAACTCGTTATATCACATCATTATTTTGTCATCAATGACTTTGTTGATACTACTATTTGTGGCAAACTTCCAGATTATTCGCTTCTATTTTATTTTATTGGAAGCATGGTACAAAAATAGTAGCTAGAAGAAACTTGCTTTGCTACTTCAATGTTTACTGTGACAGGCTAATTTATTTACTTGATGCCCAAAGGGACATGCTTGATGAGACCTCACCTTTAGAAAGGAGGAAAAAGAAGGCATCTATATCATGTGCAATTTGCACATTGCGAATGAAAAATAGATTCGATCATTGCATCCCCTTTGACAGACAACATCATCTTTCTAATCTATCAGATCAACATATTGTAATTGAGTTGGATTAAACTATCAAACACCAAGTGAAAATTGACTGGTGTAAGTTTCAAATTTAACATTCTTGATTAGTATCATTTCTGATTTTGTTGATTCTTATCCGTATCGTTGACTGACTGGCCGATGCAGTAGTTAATCTTTGCTCTCTCGCTTGGTTTTGCTTAACCCGATATGATGACTTATTACTTGCCACACCGGTCTCATCCGTTCATATATGCGGTTCAAATGAGCTTTGTTCGATGATTTAATTTCGAACCTGCTAGTTAATTAGCATTGCAGTGTTTCTTGTGTTGCAAAGTATATGCATTTTGATTTATTCATGAGTGAGTGAGCACATTTCTGTGTTTTATGGTATATTGCATTGTTTGTGGATGAAAGGTTACGAAAATATGAAGTGCTGGGCAGGCAGTTGTGCAATCCAATAATTGTAAACGGTTTTGCAAATTGTAAATGAAATGCATGGGTGCAAGAAGATGATGAGTTGTACACAAAGTAAAATTACTACAATGGGAGACGCAGAACCTGATTTGCACACTAAGGGGATTGTCTAAGGCTAGTCATCAGACACAGAATATAGAGTTGAAAAGGGTCAGAGGTGAACAATACTGCACTGTCCCAACCCAAACCATCCGATTTAGCATTTTACAATAGTCTGTTAAATAGCAGAATGTAAAAAATAGTTGGCGTTAAAATATGAAAATATTATTAAATTGAATGATTGTTGTCCTTCATTCTCTATTTTTTCTTGATGAACTTGATTGGGCATCAACTTCTTATATTGTGATTTTTGCAGAATACAGTGATTACTGACTAACGAGAGTTATTTGCGAAAAAAACGCTAAATCCTTGAATCATCTACAGGGTCGGAGAAGGGATTTCCAATTTTATAGTTGATGAAGTCATCTCAACGGGGATTAAAATTACATGTACGATCGATTTAAGAAGTAGCATTGAATTTGATTGACAGCGTAAGACATCCACAATTAAACGACACTTTATCCCTGAAGATGAGACTGTCATTGTGTATCTGTCCGTTTTTACATTTGAGTTTTGCTTGTCATACACAATTCACAATACAAATATGCATTGATGAGACCGCGACGAATTTATACAATCTGATTAAACTCTTTCTTGTATAGGTGCTGCTTCTTTAGTATTGTTCTTTGTTGGCACTACTATTTGAAAAAATGGTACAAGTATTATTATTACTATTCAAGAATACAATTGCTTGATGTATGTTTGAGTGTGAATGAAAAAGTTTGTAAAAACCTCGGTTATTTGAAAAGCGTGTTTTACAAGTAATGCTTACATCAGCAGTCGGTCATGATTTGTATCGGAATATTGAATTTGTTATATGTACAATGTTTCATTTTCCTAGCTCTTACAACATTACATTGTTAGTCGTAACTTTACTAAAGAAGTAAAAAAGTTGATGAAGTAGAAGGAATCGCGTCACGATCATGTATGATGCATATTTTTCAGTTCCTTTATTTCTTAAAAAACTACATATAAGAGAGATAAATGTCATCGCTAATATTATCTCAATGCGCAACCAGCAAATAGTTATTGTAGTATCCTGGACTCTGGATAATTAATCGGTTCGTTTGAACAATAAAAACGACACATTCAGTGACTGATAGATAGAGTTGAGTGCAATTGGTTGGTGGTCAGCATGAAGCACATGATTAGTATTCCATGAGCATATTTCTACCATTGTGTTTATCATTGTTTTGTCTAATGAATTTTGAATTGCATTACATAGAAGTGATTGTTGGTTCCTATTGTACAGATTTGATTAATGAATATCGCACAACACCTAGTCATCACTTTTCTTGTAATTTTTTAGCAGTCCGAATTTCTGTCAATTTATATTGTCACGACATTCTGCTACGCTCAAATTATGTACTAATTTGTAGGAAGATCAAGCATTTTTAGTGTAGTCCGGAGTTCGGTTGTTGTTGCAAACAATTTGCACTTGCAATATTTTTATTTTACTGCACAAACCCTTGTCTTTATTGAGATCAGGCATGCCCTTTATATTACTTTAACAATTCACATTTCACAGTAAAACAGTAACAATACAAATTGTTTGTTTTTATTGAGCAATTTTTACAGGACATGTTAATGAAAAGTGTGAGTGGTTGAAACTTGATAAGTTCAAAAGTTATATAGCTAGGGGCTCACTTTTCTGTATATGCCGATTCCATTAATTGGGATAAGGATGAATTGGTCACGACTTTGTTGTAAGTATATTTATGATGGCATAGTTTTGGCCGCAATCAAGAATCAAACATTCCACATGATTTTAGCTCACTTCAATCTTTTACCATTCTTACGTTCGATATTTAATGAGTTGCAGTGAGGCATTTCTTTGACACGCTACATATTGCATTTTAATTTTGTAATATTTCATGGTTGGTGTCGGTAAATTACTTTAGTAGATACTTTGTTTATGTATCAGTGTACATAACTTTGTAATTCACAAAACTTGGACGCATCTTCATCTCAAATGAATTACCTCAGTTTACAATTTATGACATTCACTTTTTGCCTGGCGTATTACATAGTATGAGGATATGATGATCACTATATTGTTCGTGTGCCGAAGCCGATTCACGGCAAGTTTCGTTGGGTGGTTAACCTTCAAATTTGTTAGCAAAGTATCGCAACTATTTTGTATTATCAAGGAGTTTTATCTAAAAATCTGAGTTGTGGCCAATTGTGGGGATTGTTTTTACGAGGTTACTATTTTCAATCAATGATGGTACTGGCATATTATTCATAAAAATGCGGATATGTTTGTTATATCTGGAAAAAACCTTCCTAATAGTAATACCTTCAAGTCACCAATTGCAAAGCTTATGATCCAACGTTGCTGCTTAGCGGCAGGACCTTAATAATATGTGCTTATGGCATGATTAACTCGCTTGTACGTTAATGAACCGTTCTTTATAATTAATATTGATTGGAATGCATGCACTAATTTAATGTTTCTTTTATATTTCAGGTAAGTTTGACTCCCTCACTCTTAGACGATCTCCTTTTTTTCTTCGTGTTTATGGTGAGTAATGATCTGAGTTTGTGTCTGCCAATTGTTCTGATAAACCACTGCCTCCAACGAACTATACGTGTGATGGCTACCACCGACCATTCCCAAAGTTGTATCTGAAAAGTTAACTTCGTATGCACAAGTGGTTTGGGCCAAGAGGGAAAATTAAGATTGTTAAAATTCGAGAGAATACTTTTGTTGCATGCACAGCGCCTTGACCAACTTCAAAAACGCTTATGATATTTCCCCAACTACACTAATTGACTTTTATTAAAACATATTGCATTTCTTTCCACAACTTCGCCAGGAATTACAAGTACATTACATTGATTTGAAGAAAAACCCACCAAGTTACATCTTCTTTGCGATCTACCAATGAAGCTAGGATAAATTCTAACAGGGTGGGGTGTCAAACCGTGTACACAGCACATTTTGTTACGAAAGACATTCTTATCCTAAAAATAGAAACAAGTATAAAAACTCGATCGTAAATTGTGTTTAAAGCTTCCTCTTCCCTGTAATGAAAGAAAGGTAGTATAAAGTTCCTCCTTCTATGATGGCATGGCATACTAGATATCTAGCTATTGAGAAACCAGGATAATAGAAGCATGCACTTGAAAATCTAACACAACTTGAGCGAGTCAGTTACGTGAAACCGTGTTGTGAATTTCTTTTCACACTCTAAACCGGGAATGATCGTGTTTTTGTCTGCATTCTATTCAGTGTGGTGTAAAGATAGTAGATTCTGAAATGAAAGCATTCTGTTTTGCCAAATGCACTCTGCCATGCCTAACACAACGTTGTGGAGTGGGTGGATTGAATTGTAAGTGGATGCGGGAGAAATACCCGAGTTACGTTTTTCGGTCTTACTGCCATCCGTGGCGGGGACCAGCAGCTCAAAATTTTAGGTTTTGGCACTTTCCAGCTAGAGAAAGCTGGCTGTTGAGTCTGGGGAAAGTTTCTCTTCATTTTTTTAGTTTCTCATCTTTTGTGCAGCCCCATTATTATTTTCTTTGAGAAAGTGCAAGAAAGTAAAAAGATACATCGCACCGGAGATTAAAATTACATGTACAATCCATTAAGAGATAGCATTGACTAGCAGCGCCAGACGTCTAGACGGCGCATTGTCTGCTTTATAGTTGAGCTTTGTTTGTCGCTTGATTATTTGATGACACCGCGACAAATTTATGCAATCTTACACTTTTCTTACACTATTATTGCTTTCCTATTTTGAGTATAGTCCGGAGTTCGGTTTGCAGTAGTTCTTATAGTTCGATGGAGGACATGGAGATCGACGTCGAGGACCAAATTTGTTGCTGTGATCGGTGGGTAAAACTATTGATGAAGACGGAGCTCAATTTGGAGTGGGATTCGCTATCTTCGGAGATTTGGGTTCGTAGAATGCTTTGCTTTTGCTTTACTTTAATTTCACAATGCTTTTTGCTTTAATTTAATTTCACCATGCAATAAATGCACCAAATTAATAAACAGCCACTGTCGGAGCGGACGCTTGATAAAGTGAGAATGGATCAGCTGACCATGGCTCGCTCCCGCTACTCTTTCATCAAACCTTCAATAATTATGCAAGCCGTGTTCCATTTTTGGTTTATTATCAAAACGTTATCTCGGAGTTATGGAAGGTTTGGAAGCTAATAGTTATCGAAAATCGACAGAGATGATGCATTGAACTTTTGGAATGCGTTGCAAGTTGGGATAAAATAATCCAACGCCTCGCAAACCCCTTGTTCTGTGACCTTTGACTCTGTATTTTTTTAAATACTATTATTATTAACGTTTTGTTGACAAACGACAAATTTTGTTGATATTTTTGGCTGACTGCTCCAAAATTAAGATACATAATACTGCTTTAAATTTCCCATCCCTTTTCTACTTTGTCGTGGTGAGAAAAACTTTCCAGCTTTCTCTTCTTTCACTCGGTTTCTTATTTGCTGACTATCTTATTTGTCTTTAGTTAAAACTTGCTATTCCTTGCTTTGTCTTGCCTGCCTTTGTGGAGTACCTATCTCGGTGGAAGTAACTTTCACCTCAAAAGAAGAAATTCGGATTTTCCTTGAAATCACTCCTTGAATACTTGGGTACGGCAATAAATTCAAAGTAGGAGGTAGAGAGCTGACATTGAAAGAAAATGCTTTGCTTTACTTTGCTTTCCTTTAGATGTACTTCCTCCGTTTCAGAGAATGCAAAGAATACAGATCTTGTACTGTAATGTGTCTACTTTTCAAATCTAAATCCAACTTGCTAGATTACGGACTTTGTCCAATTTTCTTTCCAATGTTCTTGAGAAAAGAAGTCGGTTTGGGACCATGTTCTAGATATCTTGGTTGTTAGTCTGCTCATCTCCCACAATGGTGGATTACTAGATACCTACCTGGAAACTGAAATGAGTAAAGTAAGATTAGGATTATTAGGATGTAAAATGCAAAGGTGAATTTTTGGCCTGACTCGACTGGAGTTCGCTGGCGAGGAAGAGAGATGAGGCGGACCCCGTGATGCGATTGCCATTAGTTTTCTTCTGTCTTACATAAATGGGAAAGGAGGCGTTGTTAGTGGATGAATAGTTTCGTTGGGATCGTGGCACAGGATATTCAAATGATTTAGAGCTGCCGGTTTCGATATATATTCCACTTAATGCCGTCTTGCATTGTTGGGCAGGGCAGGGAGTAAGAGTTCCTGGTAAAGGAAGAAAGAAAGTAAAATTATTAGACTAAAAACTTCAGGAGTAAAGTGCTTATTTATGAAGATGATCTGTTAGATGAGAAAAAGAGCAGGAACTGGATTTTACTTACTTTTTACATTCAGAATCCGAATTGGTTTGAATGCTTACGGTGTTCAGTTTGTTGATACCGGGTCAGTGTAGGTGGGCGGGTTTCTTCTGTTTGCCGATTCAGTACATGTCGAAGACATGGAGTGGGTTTCTCGCCTGAGGTGCTTGTCTACTTCACTTCTTGAAATCCAAGTAAGTATGTGTTTTGTTGGGTGAAAGTTGTCGGCAATTTTATCCCGCAACATCTCATCTTATGTGCTCCGGTTAGCATTTTTTGCTCGGGTAGATATGACTTTCACCTGCTTCTGCTCGACAAACGTCGTAAAACGTGAGGAGCCTTAATTTATTTTTTAATGTCTCTAGAATGTAAATGATGATTAATAACTTGTCAGAGGTGGAGCATACCTCAGGGAAAAGTTATGATGCATCACTTCCCATTGTCGTTTCCGTTTCTTCTGGCTCGAGGATTCGGCACAGTGGTCCCCTGCTGATAATCGATGAAGGCAAGACGTTATGTTGAGATAGGAAACATGGAGCTTGAAACTGATTCCAGGTTGTGATAAAAGGCACGTCATTGTAAAAGAAGATAGAAATTCCGCAGTCAGAGAGAAGTTACGTGTAGGCGAGTAACCAGTAAAGGCTGGATTATTTGATATTGATTACATTTGCTTGAAGTATTTTGACAATCAATGGGGCGTTAAAAAAATTGATTAGCTAAAATTTCATTTCAGAACTAGTTCTTCAAAATTGTGCCGCAGTTTTGTAAGAATGGATAGTATTCTGGAAAGCTTGATAAGAGTTCAATTTCTGCTTAATTTAGTATGAGTTTGTCGTTATCCTAAGGGACTTTAAACAGACCACTTTTCATTAGCCTAAGGGCTTATGTAATCCTTTCCGTATGCTGTCGTTTTACTTATAGTACAGTTTAATAAAAATAGTGTGCAGATTGCAGAATACTATACTGTAAAAGCTCCAATTTTTGTAGGGGTATGTATTGTTTTGCAAACTTTCCTTCTGAGACAGTATTGCGTGGGGTTGGTTTCAAAAGATTGAGCATGGATATTTCCAGATTCTAGGATGTTGGTAATAAAGTAAAAGTACTTTGGGGAATACATAGTAAATTGAATTGCATCTCGTATGAGTACGAGTGTCAAAGTGAAGTTGAGTGGTTTTGGCTTGGCCACGTATAATTCGCACTACATTTCTTCTTTTGGCTGGGCTACGCTAGCTGTCACAGCTTCATCTAATTTTTTACCACATAATTCGGATTCCATTTTCCAATTAGGGCCAATAGTACTTTATGTCCAGCATTTCCTCTTGACGTTAGAAACTTCAGCATGGGTTTTAATTTTCAACTTTCTTTTCATCTTCCTCCAAAAAAACTCTCCTAAAACCTGAGAGAAAATAATTTACGTGCCCTGCCCTCAAGCCGAAAAAATAATTTTACACGGCTAACTTATGACAAACTTTTCTACCCAACCTAAGTTTTAAGTCCCGTATTCGCGCAAGTTATATTTCCATAATTTTTAAGCCGTTACAAATGCAGGGTTAAATGTGATGTGGAGGTTCTGATTATGTACCGTAGGTAAGTCAAAAATAGCAAAAAAAAATCAACCACCATACTGGTTCCTCTTGACTTCTCGACACTTCGTTCGCAATTTTGTTTTAGATGACGGACGAACATAATAAGAAATATTATTAAATAGGGTTTCGCCAGGTAATAATTGAATCAAATGAAAATACTAAAAGCCTGTAATTGAAGGTCCATAAAGAAAATCTCGAAACAAGTAATTGACAGACAGTTCCCCCTAACTTTCTCCAAATACATTCTCTTCAAGGAATTGATGGTTTCTACACACTAATCTCACCACAGATTCGAAATGTTTTCTTCCAATTTCCTTTTGCAAATGCTGCTTAGCTTTCTAACTACATGCCACAATCAAACCACTCAATGTCGGCTTCGCCTCAATTGTCTCACTTAATTGATCGCGTTGCATTGCTGGTGTTTTGGTTATGGTATCTACCTATTTTAGTGGACCTGGTCTAGTGTTATTTGGAATTTTCAATTGTAATTTTGTGAAATGTACTTTTGGAGTTAACGTCGCTTATGACTTTGGATTCCCGTGATACATTACACGTAGTTTATTAGTTTAAACGAAAAAGAATATATGAACGCTTTCTGCCTGAGTGAACAGGCGTTGATCTTTGCCAACAAATTATGCGCAATTCCAGTAAAGATGTATAGGAAGGATTTTTTAAATGAAAGGTGTTGTAAATTGCTTGAATACACGACAAGTTATCGTGTCAATGCTTTCCATATCTCATCTTATTCATGAATAAAAGATGGGATGCTCCGCTGTGATATCATATTTCCACTGGTTTATGATTGAATTTCCGAAATTCGTACAAACGCGAGAAAAGTAGAAATTTAACAAAAGAAAATGCACAGCTTACGATGGTGTATTTTTACAAAAGCGTCCTATTTAATGAAGTCACAAAAAATGTTTCTTTTAAACTCCCAACGGCGCAACCTGCGAGAACAGGAATCATGTTTATTTTTAAGATTGGAATATTTAAGAGACGTGAACTTTTGGTAGAAAATAAAACAAGGATTTGGGAAGAAAAGACTTCGAAACAGTAGAGATTACATGGTCTATAGTGATGTGATGGTGTAGTCATTTGTAACGATCCAGAAGTTGGAACTGTCCCAAGAAAGTTTTTTTGTTGGAAATGGAGAATCTTTGTTTTACGAAGTTCGTATTCTCATTCTTATTCTTTAGCTTTTTAGGGTGAGAAGTGGGAATGAATGTGAAAGTAAGTCAGTATCATGTACGCCAGGATGGGCTTAGCTTAATCAATAATAGGTGATCAACCGAAATCAGTTTCATTGTGGTGTCCTATCCAATCCAATAGATCTGCTCAATGCTTGGATTCTCGTGCTACGGTACGGAACGGATGAATTACTTTGTCCGCCTCCAGTTCCAATTCATGATTACCCAATATTAGTTCTTTGTATTGGGTAAAATTGGTCTGTTGGAAAGTTTGCCGAGGTCGGTATGATTTTAGGCAGTTGTCTCTCCATAAATATACCGGGTGGGCTGGGCTAATATTACGTACAATGAATCCCTCGGTATTAAAATTTTCTCTGGCTGACTCCTCCTTGTGAAACAGAGATTTTCCAGCTAGCCGAGTCTTGTCCTATTAGGGATTAAAAGTTCATTGAGTCTTTAATCTTGGAAGTGAAAGTAATTATTGAGAGTGCCAAGTTGGAGTATTTACGGCTTTTTCAATGGTACTTCATTTTGCAGGAGGTAATAACGGAAACTGATGTAGCAGTTTGTCATGCGAAGGCCGTGCACTTTTGTTATTTCAAGAATCGCCAACTATTCCATTCAGTGTAATGAATATTTGTTGGACTATTTTTTGTTGGTTGCAATTAGTTTGTCATATTTATATAAGTATTGTGTCAAGTGAATACATAAAAGTTAGCTAGGATCTAATGGGATGTTAATGCAATTTACTCCAGCTGCATATTACTAACATAAATGATGCTAAATAATATGATTTTGATGAAAATTGGTCGATTAAATGAGCAACTTGCCGGTCAATGTCTTTGAAGTATTCGTTGAATGAAGCATCTTATCTGCCGTATAATAGTTCTTATTCATTCATTATCCCGGTTAGATTGGCACAGACATTCCATGAGCTGTTTCTCCTTCATATGAATTTAATTGAACACAATTGAAACTACTTAAGTTCTACCAATTTATTTCTATTAAAAAAACATTTAAGTTTGTCTTGAAACTTTATTTATTCAAGTCAAAGTCCGAAAACGACTCTTACATTTCAAATTCATCTATACTCGCTAAGTTCATTCCTTTTTGCATCTCATATTTTGTATTTAGATAATATGCAAATTGATCCAGAGTTATACCACGGATTTGATGACCCGTCTTCACGTGATACTCTTTTCTGGGTACATATGTCTATGTTTACAGCTTGTTAAAGATTATGATTAGATTTGACAGACTTTGTATAAGGCCGGTGGCCAAAGGAGAGATTTTAGATATGAAAAAAATCTCTGAACTACCCATCCATCTTATACAAGATATTAACATCACAAGTTTGAACTCAAGCTGCATATTTATATGAGTGAAGGAAGGCAATCACAATCTCAATCCCCAAACCAAAAGCATTCATGAATACTTTGAATGAAATGCATAGTTTCTGTGAATCCCATTGGATTTAAAGACATAGGGCAGCCTATAGAATGAGAATATTTTTCAATTTCCTTATCAGGGTATGACCGACTACTTCAACTTCTCCAAGTAATCTAATAATCCTTGCGACGCTACCGTATAGTTCTTCATGATAAAATAAAATTCAAATTCTTTATCTGACAGTATCTGATATCAAACTAAATAGACTAGTCGAAGGAAAAACTGAATAGTTAAATAAACTAGCTACCAAGTAGCATTGACTACTACTATGCAAAACGAAAGTTTAGAACCAGGAGGAACACTAACAATTCAAAAAGAACTATTCCATAATACTCTCCAACTTATATTCTGCTAGGACTGAACTCCAGCCACATCCAACACAGGGAGTTGAATTTCCATTGGATTTTCTGTTGTTGGGGTTGGATATGGAGTTTAGAGTTCGACATCCTGCTGGCAATGCGCAGTGAAGTTGTGTCAGTTTTTGTGGAGCTGCCTTTATTCTTTGGCCATGCTTTGCTTCTTATGTTAGTGTGCTTACTTCTGCTACTAACTACCAACCAACTTTCCCCTGCCTTGTGCGGAAGGAATCCAAGTTTGCTTGAGAGCTGTTGGCTTAGACTTGTTAGTTGGCTTTGAGAATTGGAACTGGAACTGCGTGTAAATTGAGGGCTGGAAAAGGAAATCGTAGAAATCAAGTCAATATTTACTACACACTTGCCATTTACAGATCTGAAATCTCCTTTCCTTTTTGTTACCTCGCTCTCGTTCACTAGAACCTCTATATAACGAAAGATTATAATTATAGCTGGGTAATAATTTCCGTGATCATCGGTACTAGTCTTTTCTTATCCGTATACTGCGAGTCTCTTCATTTCGTGAAGGAGTCAGATTTAGTTTGCTATCTTTTCACTAAGAGTGAATGAAAGTTGACGAGCTTTTAGCCTTTTCACTTTTTGCTCTATCTATCTATGAAGTGAAACTCCAATGGGAATAAGACTGTGAGTGAAGCGAATAAAGTCGCAAAACCCAAGCGAGTGAGTGAGTAGGAGTGGAAAGAAAGAGTGGTAGTAATTATTATAAAGCCAAAGGTCCAATTCGGTCCCGGTTGAGAGTAGTCTGTCTCTAGTTTCACGGAATGCCATAAAACGGAAGGAAAAGACTCGGGAGTTTTCTACAAGATTTTTGCTTTCTATTCTAAGTTTGAAGAAAAAGAGCAGTGTAGAATCCTCCAACTGTCAATGTGGTATCTCCACTTAAATTGGATTGGCTTTGAGTTTGGGTCTCATCACAAAAAAGTGAGTGGTGGCAGGCAGTGAGTGAAAGTGGAGAATCCTTGTATCGAGTCCCTGGATCAATTGTGTGTCAACTTGTCTACAGCAGGAGGAGCGAATCGCTTGGGTAAAGTGGGCATTAATAATTTAGACACGGATTTTCGGAAGTTGGTTCCTCTGCCCAAGAGTCCAGTGTGACTAGTATATTCTGTGTGAGGACCGTAATTTTTGCCGCAAGTGCATTTAAATGTGTGCAGACGTTGCAAATTCAATTGCCAAGCTGTGGGGGCCAGGTGCGTTCCTTTTCCCCGCGTCTCAAGGGGTCCAGGGGTTATATTACCCGGCTGTAAGTTTATTTTGACTCATCGTTATTTTAAAAAAATACAAACTGACATCTACCACATATTCTCATGTTTTTATGTCACAAATATGTCACATAAAATGTATTTATACATTTTTCATGAAGGAGACGTTGTAGCTGCAGCTGTACGCATTTGTAGTTGTACCAATTAATTACAATTTGATTCCCACCCGCTTAATGGAAAGGGTAGAATGGAAACTAGACTTTCGCGTGAAAACAAAAGAGTCCCGTTTTTGGTTACAACATTTCCACTTTAGGGACAAAAAGGAAGGCAGGACACGGCTGAGTTTCTCTACCGTATCAATTTCCTACCTTTATCTTCGTTGAACTGTCTCTTGCGATTTGACAACAAAGAGAAAGCAAAGATCAAAAGACTGGATTGCAATGTAACTAACCACCAGCACGGTACAACCCTATAAACTTTATTCCATAAGTATCGTCAACTCATTCTTAGGCAGTTGAGTTTAGAGAGAACCTAATTTTAAGAGTCTTGTGAGATTGAAATGGAAACTTTCTCTGGTTTAAATTGAACAGGAGAACGGGTATTTTGTTGTCTTCTGTAAAAAGGAATCTATATAAAAGTAGAACGAAACTTTATCAGATTTTCTTACTTGAGTTGAGTTTACTTGATATCGTCTTCAATCATTTTGCAATTTTATAAGAAGTATGCTTTGATCATATTTTTGACTTTACTCTGATTGCTGTGACGTGACGTTCAAACAACTCGGGATCGACATTTTTGTTTAGTTACGAATAGAAATGTGAACTACAAAACATTCTGTGTCCTGATATTTTCAACACATTTAACGCTTTTGCTTTCACTAGAATCGGTGAAAGCTAAGGGTTTGGTATTTAAATCGTTGGCCAACCATTTGAGACGAAAATACGTGATTTAGAAAAATAGAAATGACATTGAAGTTAAATAAAAGTTATAATTTTTTTTTTAAAGTATTGCACTATATTTTATTAATTTTTTAACACTTGTACAGAACACTTGTACTTCTGTACTCTGCTTCGTTTTTGGCTGCATTTTCAGCAGAAATTCGTTGAATTGTTTCATGACATTGCTTTGCGTTAAACACAAAAGGACTACTGCATTCATTATATATAATTCGTGATTCTTAGACTAAAATAATTGAACCGTATTCTGTTACAACTTCGTCCTACAAATTTCAGACCTCGAATTGTTTCCAAGTTTGTTCTCTTCGAGCACTTTGCCCTACGAAATAAAATGAATATTGATTTCATTCAACTCTTCCCATTAAAAAATATCTTTTGTCGAGTTCCAGTCTTTTCCTCGGGATAAACAATGTGCGCCATAGAATTTGTTTTAAAATACAAGGCTGTGTTGAGTTGTGTAATGTAAACGAAAGAATGAGCGTGAGAAGTACTTTAGTACGAGAGTAGTTAGCAGACGTCGGATAAAAGATACGACAAATGGAACGGTTTAGTTTTCAACATTGCCTAATTCAATTATCGACATCCTTTAACTCAAGCTCAATCCGGCCTATGTATTCAGTCAATTAAAGTAAACTGGAGAATTTGCTCTACGCCATTTGTATAGCAAGCATTATCCAAGTTTTTGTTCGCTTGGTCTGGCCTGGATTTCTCTGCGGTATGACGAAATCGGAGAGCAGTGTCAATAAGGGATTACTAAAATGAAACAGATGAGTTGGTTTTTCTTTAGACCAACTTTATTCATTTCCACACTTCTGCTGCTTATTGCCCAATTGCTTCGTGCTATTTAGTCGGGTACAAATGGGAACTATCTGTTCTCTATGGGACAGATGTGCTCTGGTTTCTTGCTTTTAAAACTTGTGTTGATCTTCTGTATTGAAAATGTCTTCACCACTTTAGTTCCTTTCATCTTCTTTGGCTATAGAGGATTAGTGGAAATTAAATCACCCTGCTAGTCGGCCAGAACTAGTGGCTCCTTTATGTTATGCTGTTACCATCCACATGTTGTTTTATGGCTTTCTTGTCTTATTTTTAATTCGGGATGTATGGTTTTGACAACCAATGTTTTTCTGTCGTTTCCCTTCTTCTTGTTAATGATTCTTATACATCACCTATATAATGCTTCATTGTTCCCGAAATTAGTTTTACTTGACTGAAAAGACGAGTTGAGAAATCAGAGACGTGCCACCGAGAGCAAACGTGCGAGTCGGAGATGTAAGTTTGACATGAGGCGTTGAGCGAATTGAAGATGCAGATTGCCAAAGGCATTCATGGGAAATGGTTGTTTAGTTAGAATTTTAATTTTATTATCTTTCCGCTAGGCGAATCCTTCAACACTGTTCTTGTTGGCAATCACATCAAACAAGATATTTTTTGTGAATGTGAAATGTGAGCAAAAAGAATGTTATCATTTCTACTAGACAATCACAACCTTACATGATTTACGTTATCGCGTTTCCTACTGTGCGTGATGAACATACCATGTGTAATTATTATGGGTGACGATATTACTTTTTTGAAATATGTCTCCAACCACAGCCAACCTTTAGCTTGTGGATGCCAAAAACCAACCCAAAACTCCTACTGTGGAACATACCATGTGTAATTATTATGGGTGACGATATTACTTTTTTGAAATATGTCTCCAACCACAGCCAACCTTTAGCTTGTGGATGCCAAAAACCAACCCAAAACCAGAGGTCGATTGTTAGAGTATTTTATCATAATAATAATAAGCCTAGCCGCACGGTGTCTGGTTTGGAATCTAAGAGGAAAGTATTTCCCGAAAAGTAAAAGCAAGGTCTGTTTGTAAGAACTGCAGTCTCCAGTCCAGTTGAACTATGCTATGCAATGGATCGATACCGTAACGCATTTCATTTCCCTATGAGAGAAAGTCTGCCTAGTGTTGAATGTATCCACACAATCAGCCCCAAGTTGCAGCTGTGTTGCTGGACTCGCACCAAGAAGAAAGCAGGCATGAAGTTTAGTTCACAACTCAGCCTTTGCAATGCAGTTGGGCTTGGACAACTACAGTTCAGATGGTTAACTGCTGGACGGCCTGCCGCGTGGGTTGGTCTGGTCTACCTCAGACATTTCAAAACCCAGTTTTCTAATATATAGAAAGCGGAACTAAGGTATAGCTGTGGATGTCGAGATGAGAGGGAAAGTTGAACAAGTAGCGAGGTATCCGTGGTTCTCGTGGGTTGGAGAAAGTTGCGTGGTTTTCATAACTCTGTCTCTTCTAGTTCCAAACCTAGCTTACTTATTTGAGAGAAACAATACGGAAACAAGGAGGAAGGATTGAATGGGTAATGGGTGTGCTTGTTTTGTGCTGTTTGAGCTTGGCCTAAACTTCATGATATGAAGAACTAGAACATCGTTTTGCTTAACATTATATTCAGCCAGTCCTCCTCTTCGTGTTTGTTCTCAGTATTCCTTCATTTTCCTTTCATCATGAAACTCTTCAAAACTAGGTACTCTATTCAACCTCCTTCCGATTTATTATTATTATTTTATTCAATGCTACTGCCATTCCATTACTATGCTATTACCTATTTAAACACTCTTCGCCCTGCTCTTGCATTAATTTATGCGTTTAACATCACAACCCGGCTATCATTTAGAATCATTTTGTTTCTCAGTTTTGAAAGATCTTTGAGCTGGGTCTCTCTTTATTTCGCCCGCTCAGCGTTGATGTTACTTTCTCTCAGTTTTGTTAGTGTCGTCGTTGGAATTCAAGCATCAAATATCATACTTTTTTAGTTGAAAGAAAAAAGGCACTAAGACGACACCGTAGGTTAAAGGACGAGGCGGCGCATGCTGTGAAAGTTAATTTTAATTTATATCCAAGCATAAGCTTTCCCTCAATCCAGGCTCACTGTCCTGCATTCATTCCCTCAACGTGGTAAAAGTTTAAACGGAGGGATCCCTACTGAAAATAGAGATGTTTCCGTCACTCAACTGAAGCCGAAGCTTTCTTTCCTTCCATCCTTGCAACATTAGTAAGTACACAGTGAAAAGGCAACCTGAACCGAAATGCTGATGAGTTTTGCCTTTGCACATGAACGAGACCAGCCAGGCAGCCAATTTTGTCGAAAGAAGAAGTAAGCACGTCACGTCATGTGAAGCTGGAAGTAGTTAAATTTACAAGAGATTTAGTCCGGTATTTGTAAGAGTAGTGCTTCACTCTCATCCTCATCTCATCTGTCGTTCAGTTTTTAGGATCAACTCTTCCGCTACTCACTCTCTCGTATCAGATGTACATACGATTAATGAGGAAGGATGTGCAGTGTCATTTAGCAAAAGGAGGTTATTATGAAGGGGTGTTTATCTGCTTGCTACACTACTGGTGATTATCTAACAGAAGAGAACATAACACGAATTCCAAGGCGAGGCTGTTACAACACTTACACTTTTATTACCAGTTTCCTTGTTATAAATGATGAGATGAGGGCTGCCTATCTAGTTGACAACATGGAATGGATTCAGAGTGCCAGGCGAGAGTCGGAAAACACTAGGAGATCAGGGCTTGAGGTTTTAATGTGCAGTCAGACTAGAGACAATAATTCCTCCCTAATTAATTTAGAAGTTATGTATCTCGTGTGTGTTTTTCTTTCAATTGTTAGTTCGCCGAATTGATTCCCAAGTTTAGGCTATGCTTTGCAATTATAAAACTGGTAATTTCAACAAGTTGCATGGATTACGCCATCCACTTTGATTACAAAAGTTAATTACGTATACGGGACTTTGAAATGGGTGATATTTTAAGTCTTAGGGTTACTCGCAAACTCAGAACGCCGAAACCAAAAACAATGTTTTTTTTGTCATTTTGCTAGCCAGTTCTTGAGCCTTAGCTCAGCATCACCAGAAAAGCACTCTTCTTAGTCTTCTTGGTAATGCAGATATTAGTGGCCTGTCCATGTGCATATAATAATGCATTTATTTTGCTCCGAAGTACTGTCCGATAGGCGCTAGTTTCTTCCGCACCCGTGGAGAACATTTATGTACATAGGCTGTCCAGTGTCTAGGGGAAAATACTAGATGAATAAAATAAAGAGGAAGTGGCTCTTGGGGAAAATTCAGCCCAGCCTAACTCTGCCAGTCATCAGTTTTATATTGGGTAAAGTTAAGTCGGTGATCTTAGAGTGGCTGGTGAACGCCTTTTACTTTAGTTCTCAGAGCGTGGAGACAGTAATATCTGATAAGAAAACACCCCGCCGCGCCCCGTCTCTTGTCGACTATTGAATTTTCGTAGAGATAAATTAGAAAGCTGGCTGGGGTTGAGAAACTGTAAGCTACAGCAGAAAAGTGTTGAAGGAGAAAGGCAAAGACAAGATGAGATGGAGATTAGATTGCTGCCGAAATTCATATGATATCAATAAAGTCGTGTGGATGTTGCAAAAGTTGAATTTGTCATTTCACAAGATTCTTGTCGTGTTTTTTTTTACTTCCGGGTAACTTTATTTTTTACTTGAATAAGTTGAGGAGCAAAGTAGTTCTCCATTAAATTAGCACTATTCAATCAAATGGAGAAAAATTGAGTGTGTGTGAGGAAGCGGACGGTTTCCAATTCTAGTTATCACTATTGTGCTATCTTCTATCTAATGATATGTGGAAAATTTAAAGTCAGGTCGATGGAGACTACTTTTGTGATTGCATTTTATGAAATTTGTCCTCCTAGTCAGCATCAAGCGCACAAAGGAATGTGGAATGTTGTTAGTTAGTGAAAGGGAAAAGACAATGAAAGTTTGTTTTTCTAGCCCAGCGCGCTAACCATTTGTCAGTTTTTCCTTTCGCTTTGTTCCTTTCCTCACTCAATTCAGGTTTTGATGTGTGAAAGCAAACTTTTTCTCTATTTGAACAATGGATGTCGCAATTCCATCTGCTCTGTAATTGAACGAGGTGAGGTAATCCCGACTTTGTATAAAAAGTAAAACCTCGTCCATTGTCGACTTAAACGAAGGCTTTTGGTTTTGATTTTCTTGATAACAATGATAGTATCACAAGGGAATATTTTAGTCAAAATATATTACTTTAAAACTCAGATCATTCTCATAATTCAGTTTTGGGCCTTTAGTTTTGTTGTGCTTATTTCCATCCAGACAAATAAATATATTTCTGTTTTTTTCAACTTTCAGCACACAGTCCAACCCGGAAATATGGCATTTCCCGGAGGCGCAGGAGGACTTCAAAACGGTGATGCAGTCGGAATCCCACTACAACAACTAAAACAAGAACAAGATTCTGGACAAAATTTTTCATCTCCAGTGGGGGTTGGCGTGAGCGTCGGTAGTCAGGCGGTGGAACAACAAACTGTGAGTTAAGACTTCAAATTATCATTATCATTTGTCTTGGGGTAGAGATAGTTAAAACTATGACCCTCCTAGTAGTGGCCCCATTTGGCAGTTTACTCGTTAGTAGTGTACTTTCATTTTACTACTAGTCTCTTGGCTGTTTTGTGTATTGTCACAGACAGAACTCTCGTAATTATGTCGCTGTCTTTTAGTTATTATTATTGGCCCATATTTGAGCCTTGTCTGTTTCAATTGTATCTTTAATTTTAATTCATTGTTTTCATTTTCCTTTCAGCAAACTGAACCAGAATCTGACTCGAGCGTTATAACATCTATGTTGGCTTCACCGGAATCTGCTTGCATTGGAACTTCAACCTCTTCATCCACTCAGAATTCAATAGACTCATTCGGAGGAAAAAATCAGCAACCCAAACGACTCCATGTTTCAAACATTCCCTTCAGGTTCCGGGATCCGGATCTGAGAGCAATGTTTGGGGTAAGATTTCCTTCTTTTTTTATTTTAACTTTCTCCAACTCAACTCCAAACTAATGTAGACCTTTCAACCTACTTCTAAGCGGAATACAAAAGACAGGAGGTCATATATTTTTCTGCTTTTTTTAACGAAATCAACCCCTAGTTAAATTTCCAATCAGATGAGGAGTCAAACCTAACAAGATTTGTTCTCATAGTGCAGTGTTGCATTTCGAAGTAGAAGGAATCTTCAGGGTACAATATTTCAGGGGAATGATCTTATCTTTTGTCGAGGACTGAGATTTATATGGAATCCTTTCCGCTTAATGTTTACAAGTAGTTCGACTCCTTTAATAGCTGGAGGATGAAATAAATTGCTGTGTCATCCTGAAATTGTATCGATTTATTCTTATGTCACATCACAAAGCTGATGGGATGGCTGAAAAGCTGGAGGATATAGATTTACTGCGATGATACTTAATGATGATGGTGTCAACTTTTTGGTAATGCGAATTTTATTTCTATTTCAGCCACACGGAAATATTCTTGACGTGGAAATCATATTCAATGAAAGGGGATCAAAGGTATGATGAGAACTTTTTTTAATACTATTTTAGATTTAACCTAACTTTTCAGCAGCATGGGATCCATTTATTTGTGTAAATTAATTGAAAGTTCCACAAAACAGACATCATGATAATCTACTATTTGCGATTATTTTATTCATGCACTGTAGCCTACAGAGATATAATTAGGATGAAGTTATTTTAAAATAGGAGCAATCCAACTGAAGGATCACTTAGTCTGTGATTTTGCAGTTGAGGCAGGGCATACCTAGCAAGATCCTCATGCAAGTAAATAACAATGCCAAGATTCTTTAGTGAAAGGAAGCTACTCGGTTGTGACCAGGTGATCGATCATGTTCAAGCAAATGGACTTTTTTGCACACATCCACATTTCTTCCTTGTCTGTCTGTCCACGAATAGACCTTTCTTTGTCGAAATCTTGCTATCAATTCCCCTGTCTGCGAACCCATTTTATTCCTTTTTTCCACATATGTGTGCAGGCATCTCATTCCATGGTATAATGTAATATGATCGGATCTTTATATACTGAGCAATGTACATGTACATTATATATAATCTACTTTTTCCGTTTCATCCCGTTTTTACCAAACTGATTTGATTTCAAGTCAATCTCCTCACTTTGTCAGACTTTGATAGATGCACTAGAACCTGGCTCCTTAATTACCTTTACCGTCGTGATATAGCGTTTAATTTCATTATCTATTTTCTTCGAACCATTGGCAATGTTGTAATTTTTTTAGCCAGTCATGTGAAGTTACACATCATGAATTACTTTATACCTACAATTCCCTTCAGTTCTTACCCGTTACCCTTGATGGCATTGATATTTGAATTGTATTGCACTTGTTCTATACTCTTTAGCTTTATATTGTCTGTTTTTGCAAGTAAAATTCAATTTGCGGATATACATAAGTATGTAGGCTAGCCAGTGTTGTACGCTCGAACATTCCCGTTAATTACATCACCTAAGAAGTATTTACCTAATTGTCATTTGTTGAGTTTGATCCACACATTTAATTCCATTTCAACTGAATTGAATCGTTGGAGCTATCCCCGTGTTATTTTGAACGCCTTGTGCCTTAATATCGCCAATGCATGCATGCTCTTTTGTATCAACTATAATGGAGTTGCGGTGACAAGTACTAACTTAACCCAGGAATTCTCAATATGGCTCAAAAGTGGTCGCAAACTGAATTTACAAAGCAAAAGCTAATTTATTTGAATGTGCAGTACAATTACAATAATAAAGCCAGTCTTTAATTAATGTTGGACTGGATTGCATGTCTCGGAGAGTGAAGGTAGTTAGATAAATTTGAATATAAATACATGCTTGATCATAAATCCAAGTAGTATTTTTACTTAATGGCCATTCGTAAATAGTATGTCCAACATGTCTTTACCACGTACTAATAAACCTTTGCTCATGGTTATGTCTAAAGTTTGAAATGATGAATTGGATAAAACTCTACCGACTTTCTCTCCCTGACTTTTTTAGGGATTTGGTTTCGTAACCTTCGCCAACGTTACTGATGCGGACCGAGCACGCGAAAAACTTCATGGCACGGTTGTAGAAGGGCGCAAAATTGAGGTGTGCATGTTATCCAAATTTTTTATAGTACTATATATCTACATATCTATACTAAATTATTATACGTCTGTCACTCCTTCTCTTTCTCTATCATTTTATTTCATTTCCTTTCTCGTCAAAGTTTTTTTACGGAGTAAACTCACAATTAAATGCCACACAGTGCTTTGATCGGACTAATGCTACTTTGTATGATGGTATGTTATATGATGACATGTTAATGAGACCATTATATTACTTTTTGTAATACAATACTTTTAGGCAGTTTGTATGCTGGGAGGAGAAAGTGGGGTTTGAAGGGTGCTTTTGATTGACTGATTGATTTTTCTAATAATTCCAACGACTGCAGCAAAGAATTCTAATATGTAGAACAATATAGTTCCCTCAAAATTTTTGCTTCAATTTCCGACCTCGTGCTTGTTATTTTTCAAGGAAAATTGATTTGGTAGTCTTGTTGGACGCTGTTACACGCCCACCCGTTAAAATAGACCATTTATAAGAATGTTCACTTTATTTAACATTTTTTTAAAGACGTAGCTAACGATTTCATTTTGTTGCATGCAATATACTTAACTTTAAAAATGCTTATTAAGGAAATTGGCTGCAGTTATAAGCTTTTGATAACAATTAATGCTGATTGTTGCTTGTATAATATGTATTTAACGGTGCTTAGTTTTCCTTCAAGCACAGTAGTCTTTCTTGGCGATGTTTACGACTAGTAATGTTTTACCAGTTGATTTTTTAAGTGCTTCCTGGTGAGTTTTTATCTCTCAGTAAACAAACGGAACGCTCGGGATTGTAAATGGCTGGTTGCAGTTGTAATTGTTGATTATGGATGACTCTTGTTTTTTACCTTTCCAATTTAACTTCATCTTTATAATTGAACTTGTTTATCTCTAACTTTTACGATAAGGGAACTTTCTTCCCGTAGTACAATCGTATCATTTCATTCACCACCATCCGACCCAACTTTCCTTGTAGAAATTTAATTTAGCCATTTACGAAACCTTCTGTTTGTTCATTAGGCTTCATTACGTAGTATTGCAAATTAAATTAATGATTAGTGTATCAGGAAAACAAACAGCCATCGAATTGCAGTGTTTTCGTTTGATGAGTCCTATAGTACCTAAGTAATACATATTGGAGAAAGAGTTGGTTCAAAAATCTTGTGTATCAATTGTGCAATCAGGTTAAAGGCTATCGCTCTTTGGACCTCGACAACGCATCATCAATCCCAACGACATGACTGAACCCATGCCATGCACTTTGGTATTTTCAGTTAGTGGAGTTACTTGGAAATAAATTATCATGGAAAGTGTACCACATCCATCCACAACGTCAACTTGAAGTGTATGATAATACCTTCATCCTTCGAGACGTTCTCTCACGGATGATTGGATGGTTCGTGCGTGGTCTTGGTGTAATTGTGGTGTTGAAAATAAATCCCAACTTCTTGTGACGATGTGGAAGATACTAGATCTATCATTTTGTGTAAGTCTGTCTACTCATCCCATCTCAGATCAAAACAAATCGATAACTCTGTTCCTGGCTGCACCGTGTGTGGATGGATTTATATATACTTTCCCCCTTACTTATTATGGAGTAGGCTTTGTCAATTGAGTCTTGAGTAATGTAATGTATTGGCAGTGGCATCACGCAATTCAATGCATCAAACAAATGGGCTTTGATATAAGTTGACCGGAACGAATTGATATTTGCAATTGGGGATGAGTTTTTTATAGATAAGCTTGAGTTCTTGCAAGCAACTGATTCAAAACCAACATTGTGCTCTAACTCACACAGTGTAGAAGTTTTATTAGTTTTTCGCCCTTTTTGGCACACTTATTGGTTAGCATCTAGTAAGTATTGCATTGGTGGACTGGGCTTTTTTTTTACTCCTTCTCTGCTTTAGTAACTTGCATTGCACCAACCAGTTCACAATTATTAGTGTGCATCAGTGACGATCACTTATCAGGGGACGGACCTATGACTTTTTTGGGGCTGTTCTTTTTACACCTAATAAAAATAAGCTTTTATTTAAGATTGCGCTTTGAAAATTCTGTGTCGCATGTTGTCTTGTGTAATTTAACGTAATTGTAACTCACTTGGATATGAAATATGGTTGATTGGGGTTTTATTTTATTATTACAATTAATCTTTTACAGCTCAATAAGTGAATGACGAGCAACAGGAATGAGAATGATTTGAAGCATACCTTAACTCGTCTGTATTTCTTTACAAGCAAATGCAAAATAACTTTCTGCAACCACTACGCGTTTATGGGTTGTGGGAAAATCTGGAATGTGAATCGACTTTTGAACACAAAAGATTACACGTGTACCTAATTTATTGTACCTTTCTACAAAGTAGCATTAGTCGCAATTGTGGTTTGCTCCACCTGTCACTTTGAAAAATACTGTCTTTGTTCTGTAATGAAAGCATGTTTTCTTGAGTCATAATTGTGATGTGATGTGATAGCCAGAAACATGGCGCGGCCTTCATTGTGTAAAACATTAACTAAAATTTGTTTGTGTGACGAATAATCTAGGTCAACAATGCTACGGCACGAGTTCAGACCAAGAAACCGCTGGCTGCTGGAATCGCAAATGTTATGGGAGCCATGCGTGGAGCTTCCATTCTACAACAGAGAAGTCTGGGTCACCGACTTGCGGGGGTGGGCGGGGGTCCTCATCAATCTGGAATGGTTGGTGGAAATAGTTCTGCGGCTGCAATAGCTGCGGCTGCTCTGGCTCGTCAGTCTTCTATCAATAATCTCAACGCTGCTGCGGCCGGTTTGCATGGACTTGCTCCGTAAGTTGGTTGTTTTTATTAAATATTTTACATAGTGTTGGAAATCCACCAATATGTGGATGAGATGAACAATATAGTTTTAGATTTTGCACCAACATATTTACTTCTAAAGAGCTGTAATGAACTACCAACCCGGTACATGCATAAAGATACGTATCGGTTGAGCTGATTTAGGTGTAATATTCGGAAAAGATTACAATCTCTGAGTTAAACCTTATTTTGTTTTACTAGACAAAGCCCGCATTGAACGAATTAAGTGTTTTGCATGATTAAATACACGTTTAGTCCGCCCTTATTGTTAGTTGCTCGAGTACAGCTCAACGGTAAAAGTGTCGTGTAACCCATTAAAGAGTATTCAAAACGGAAGTTTTCAGTTTCAGTAAATCTGTCCCAGTAAAACCAAACATACGAATAAAAATTGGAATTGTGACATGCGTGTGGCAGAAATTGAGCAAGTATATCTTGAACCTAATGCAGATATTCCATTCCATTTCATGTTAGAGAAAAATTGAAAGTGAAAGCAAGGCGGAGAGAAATTCCCAATGTGGGAAAATGGCTTATGGCTGACAAGCCTACTGTTGCCATTACCACTGCCTGCGTATCTATGCACTTACCTACATATAGTTATGTATGTAGTTTAGTTAGGGTGGAGTGGAACTTTTGAAAATCAGATCCGGCCTACCAACCCAACCACCACTTGCAAAGGATAAGAACAGATTGACGTGCCATGCCATGAGTGAGTTGAACAATGGTGCAGCTGGGAAAGCGCACATGCACTTGTATTTCATGCCAATCCATTCTACTCCTTTGTGAAGGAAGGGAAAGTTGAGGAGAAAGTACAACGGCATGCCGTGGCAAGGGTGGCGGATGTTACTCTGGAAAGTCAAAGCAAGGACTTGAGAAAGTGAACAAGTTGTACTTTTCAAAAAACTTTTTTCTCGTTTCCTTCCCATCTCTCAACCAAACTGTACTGGAATAAGAATCTGTATAATACAAAATATAAATCGATTGTCTGTCTCCATCCATCTTGAAATGAGCTGCTGCTAGCGTTTGGTTGAGCCGTTATTGTTCTGTTGCTTTCTCTTTCTTTGTAAGCATACACTGCTCTCTTTGGAATATTTATATTGTTCAAATTAATGTCGAGATTTCTTGAGAGTTATTTACCTTCCATGCCGTAAATATGTTAGATAACGTAGTAATGATGAAAGCTGTTTTCGTACTGTTTGTTCGAGACATATTTGTCTTCCTTTAACTACAGAAAGGACAAATGTGAAGCTAATTAAATGGGTTGTGTAATAATATTAAGTACAATACCCTGCAGGCAGAGACAATCTATATGTACTTTAAATTGGAAAATTCCTATAGTCGCAAATTAGAATTTCAGTCTAATTAAAACGTGTTATAGTGGAGCAATTCTATTTTCCAGTTGCCTGGTTCATTTCACTCTACCGTAATCTTCGTAGTGTGTTCATAGCCAGGAGCAGTTTTGTTCAGCAATGTAATTAAGCACTGCTGGGTCAACTATTCTGGCACAAAGCGAGAGAATTAATGTAACACATTCAACTTGATTACAGGCTTTTGTCGTTTCATTTCGTGCGGCTAGCCATGAATCATATATTTTATCCATTTTGCTGCGTTTGGTATTAACCTAGCATGTAATAAATCTAGATCCGTTTTGTACAACATTGGGTAAAAGTAACTTTTTATCCTGCATCACGCAATCTTGAGCACAACTTGTAATTTTTGCAACACGATATGTAACATAATTCCAACAAACAAACGCTCGGTTGTGCTTTGTCCTTTCGAATGCGTCCTTAATTTGGTAGGACAAAGGATATAAGAGTAAATCAGGTTGGTTCTGTGATTGAAGGAATTACTTTGATTACACGATATTTTACACCTGTGAATTGAGTGAAAGCTGAACCTAATGCTGAGAATTGTTTGTGAATATTGATTTTATTTTTATCCCACAGCGGAGTCTACTATGATCCCTTCTTAGCCAGTGCTGCGGATCCACGAGTTCAGGTACGATAAAAATGAATTTCTATTATTTACAACTAATCCCATCCCCGTCCTTTTACAAATTCTGTCAACTCGGGGACCCCCTCTTCATTTACAGAAAATCTTTTGTGCTAAAAAAAATCAGTGATTTTTTGGCCATGACATACTTTTAATACTAAAATGTGGTAGTAACTAGATATCAACTCATTGTAGTGGAGTACTTCCAATGCTGTAATCTCGTAAAACCACGAGATTATTTTACATCAATTTTATTTCCTTTCTGGAATTTGAAAGATAAAATGTCCCTTTTTTATCACAAGTTTAATGATGCTATATACAAAATTCCTTGTCCAGTTCAAAGATTCCATTTTGGTTAGCTATTGACATTTGGGAAAATGTTGACTTGAAGTTGAAAAGAAAATTGCAAACAAAAAAGGTTTGAATGGAGTCATAAAGTTTTCTGGTTGTTTGATGCTCAGCGTGGAAGGTTCCAAGGAGAAAGTCGTCAATTGGAACAACTGTGCTAGTATGATACGAGACACAGTTCTCAAATGTCGCTTTTGTTAAATTGGCTTGAAAATTGGGTTTGAGATTCGAGATGTTGTAGTTCTCTTTTAATTTCAAATAGTTTATATTCCTCAATGTCTTCTTTCTCTTTGCCATTTCACCTACGCCCACATGCCATGCCATTTGGAGTAAAAAAAACAGCCCAACCCGCATTGGAATATGTGAAGAACAGAATGCTTTTCCTACAAAAACTTTTTCTCTTTCATTACATTGGACTTATTGTATATTTTATTTTTATATTATACCCTTGCGGAATTTCTTTTCTACGAGGCCCCAGACCTTTGGCATTACCCGTTTTACCAATACTAATTTATTATTATTGCGCAGGCATTATAGTAGTGTTGAAGTTGGTAACAACAATTTTCTACTTGATTCTCAGGAATATATTTAGGCCCGAACTTTTGTAGCAGAAAGCAAAAAGGTTTGCTTAAATATTCTCCTTTCATCTCTCTCCTTCAGACAGAATTCATCCATATCATTAGAATCCATCCGTCGTGAAAACCAGAAGTCATTTCTTGCATACACGGTGATTAGATCTGGCAGACGTTGAGGTTGTGGTGAATGTTTATTTATCGGCTTTTAGTTTCGTTCCGTAGTTTTAGGCAAGCACTGTGGGGGTGCCTGCTCGTTTCCTGGTTTGGTTGGCAATTTAAAGTTTTGTCAGATGTAATAGAAATTTGGCACAACATCCATCATCAACTCAGCACTTTTGCGATTCCTTGGCTTTGATGAGATGGAAGTTTTGAAAGGATTTTGACGTTTAGAATTTAAGTTGAAAACAAAATCTTGACAGCAATTCAAAACTTTATGTGGGCAGAATAATAAACAGTTGGAATAGTGTGGAGAACTGTACATATTTGCAGAAAATAAGGTATTCACTATTCATCGAGGAGAAAAAGGGCAGGGCATTGATTTTTAAGTTATTCCTTTGACTCTGTCAAACCTTTACTGGATTGCTGTTTATTTTACAGATTTTAATGGATTCTAAGAATGTTTGCTTTAATTTGAATTGAAATGTTGGACAGATGCTGTGTTTCAAATTGCGGGTCCCGTATTATTGTGGGAATTTCTTAATTCTGTCAATTTCAGATCACTGCAACTCTAGCTTTGCTCTCAGGTTTAAAAGGGAATTGATTTAGAACTCCGCAATTTACCATTTCCTCCTTATTTGCCCAAGTATAAACAAAAGGGAAGTATCAACAATTCCAATCCATTTAGGAAATCCTGCATCAAGAAAACTCTCAGTAAATCCATTTTGCGAGCAAATAATAGGATCCCATATCACGATCTACCTCAGATGATCACGGAATGGATGGGAATGGCATTGCAGTTATGTGGAGTAATATTTTGTCAGCAAATAACGAGCACTCACTCCTTCCTTCGTACGTCAGTCTATGAAATGTATTTGGTTTCAATCCATCCACCCGATTCCATTCAATTGGCTTTCTTTTTCTGTCACATACTAAGCTCTCACGGAGTAACGTACAAACGTAAGAAATGTCGGTAAAAAGATGAAATGTCAGGATATACCATCGGCTGGGGGATGTGCTTCTGCGGTAACACAAAACTATTCTGGGAGCTTCGTCGACTTCTTTTGTTGTCTCTTGTTATTAGCAAAACTCTCAGGTTGAGAACAAACACGCGAATGTTAGCTTAGAATGGCATTTTTCTTGGTTGAATTCAGTCGAGATGTCGGAGGAAGATGATGCCGATCTATTCCTTTAAATGATTGGATTACATTAGACCTACACGGTCAAAGGAAAACATTTGAAACGTTTGATTTTTCTTTTTCCTGATTATTTTTTGGCCCCCTTACTCCCTTCAAATAACTTCAACACATCTCGAAATGTAAGGTAACCCATTACATTATTAAATATTTAGGCAACTTATGCCGCTGCGGCATCTTACTCTGCCGCGGCCGCTGCTCGCGCAGCCTATGGCGCTGCTGCAGCTCAACCTGGTAGCGTCGCTGGATTCGTTCCGGCTGGGTAAGAGATGGTGTGGTTTAAAACAGCTTGCTGATTGAATTTCAGTTAGAAAGCAAAATTCCTTTAGCTTCATTTCAGGTTTCGGCTTGGTTGTGCATGAGTTTTCTTCGTAATGAAGTATTGTCAATCGCTTTGGTTGTACATTTGGTTTTGCGTGAGCCTTGATTTTTATTTTGCTGGGTACATTTTTAATTGGATTTGGCTTTACTGGTTTCTCGGACTTTCTTCATTTTGCTAAATTCGCAACTTGATGAAAACTACCTTGCTGTTTATTGCCGGATAAATTGGTGGCTGATTTTTGTTTTTTTTGAAACTTGATGCTATTTTTTAGGTGGAATTAATAGCTTTGTGCTCGTGTTGAAGTAATACATGACGTGCTAATCTTTAATTACGACTATGCTCACAGGTATGGGAGGGATTTTCCGGAGAGTTTTCTGAGTCACAATATCGGTCCGGTGACTGGCTACGGGGTACTTTATTTTAGCTCAAAGTTTTACCAAACTACCAAACTTTTTTTTCTTTATGTAATCAAATGTTTTCTTAACTTACAGACGGCGGTTTATCGGAGCGGCTATAATAGATTTGCGCCATATTAAACGGATTTCTCTTCGCTTCCCTCGACACGACTCTGGACTTCATGTTTCATAACGTCTTTGATATCAGTCATTCTGCGTTTATTTTTCTAGTTTTAAGATTTCTTCATATTCGTCACTTTCGACGAAAGATATTATTGTTGGCATTTTCCACTGTCCTTTTTTGTTACAAGACTTCGACTCATTGTTTGACTTGTTTAATTCACTGACAAATGCACATTCGATCATTGATGGTGGGTAAAAAGAAAGAAATACTCGATAATTCGTACCTAAAAATGCACAATGAGAAAGTCTCGCAAAAATTGCGAATAAAGTTAATTGACTATTATTTAATATTGTATATAGCCTAGCTTATAGTAATTTGTTGGATTACTGTAATAGTACTCGCATTTGTATCAAAATAATTAAGAATGTTAGTTAGATCTACTTGACTGTTTCTTTTCGTGTTCCTATTGCGTGTTGAAAGTCATTTTAAATTGTGTTATTTTGTTATATTCTTATACATCTTGAATTTATTACATCCTAAACTGTGTCTCGTAGAGGAGGAAGAAGGATCTACCACCTTTCCTTGATTATATTTAAATTAGAGATTTGGAATATTCACAATATTCATATTAAAGCACTGCTCAAAAGAAGGTTGACAACATTAAGTAAGGATTGAGATTATGTCAAACAAAGCCAAGCCAGATTGCATGTTTTATATACATACTACACTTTACATAATGAACATATGTACATACAAATAGGAAAAGAGATTCATCCTAGGATTATATTAACATTTAGATGTGCGTTAAAAATGTAGGTTATTATGCCATTTAATTTTTTTAATTCCCTTACTGGCGAACCTATTTTTCTCATCACTACATACCAATACCAATGTATGATCTGCTGGAACAAAGATCTGAATTTGATACTAAGTGGAAATTACCTATATTACTCTGCAGCTAAATATTTTATTATTTATCGAGGGGTAAATCCGTGTTTGGATATTTACCTTAATTAAATGTCTGGGCATAATACTTTATTTATTTTGAATGATGATCAAACCTTACGGATCTGAAACAGAATCACAAACACATTACATAGGACGGCGTTTTGTGTAGAGGGCATACTCTGAAAAAGATTATTTCCTTTAGTATGAAATTGGTTGAGAAACCCAATGGTTATTTTTTGTCCTTTTGTCATCTTACCATATTTTTGCAGTTATGTGTTATTCAAGTTTTCACATAAAACCACCCACCCAACGGTTTAATATAATTTAGACGGCCCAAGATATTGTAAGTAGTTCAATTAGTCTATACTGATCTTACTACGGATAGTAATTGCGATTCATAATTCATTCTATATGTGCCAACCACTCTTCGATCTTATGTATATTTATTGAGGATCTACTTATAAATACTTCGCTTCGGACTCTGGCTAGATACATACTGCACCGAATCTGATATTCATTAGAATATACATAGGTAACTGAGTTTGCTACTCATGATTAGATTAATGACTTTAGATTGTGAATTAATTAGGGTTGAAATATGACAGAGAATGAATTACATTACATTTTGATTTGGTTTGTCTGCATCCTCCAATTGGTTAGTTACTGCTTCACTAAATTAATAGATAGGCAATTATTAAATTCAGTGGTCAAGCATATAAAAGGTGATCCATAATATGAAACAAAATGCAACATGATTAAAAGTGATAGAAAAAGAACCCACTTGCCATAATAGAAAGATACAAATTAGCTGTAAAAATAGTAAAAAATCTCACCATTTCCTTGAGTTCTTCCAACCAGTCTCCAGTAATTAGGTTTAAAATTGTATTTTACTTTACGGAGAAAGACATGAATTTCTTCCCTGTTTGTTTAATTCGGTACATTCCAAATTTCAAGTAATTCACTGCAATGTTTGATTCTTCTATTCCTCTCGCGTACTTTTTTCGCATAATGCATTGAAACCCTTGCCATAATTGCATGTAAATTGCAAGTTTAGTCATTTATAACTAAATATGTAGAATATTTGTTTTATTTTTGCGCAAAAAATGTCGACCTTCGCTTCCGTTCCTTTGTTCAATCTGCATTTACCAAGTTTTCCTAAAGATAAATATAGCACGTAACATAACGCATAATAATGTTTTACAAAGTAGAGTTACGGTTTAATTGCAGCAGATCGACAAACATTCAACCACGTTGTGAATTAATTGTTAATTAAAATTGCTATGTAACTCAATAGTTAAGCAGAAACAAGAAGTGGGAACAATTACCACACTCAATTGAAATTATTCAATTTAAAGTCAGAAATAATAATGTGAGGGTGGGTCAGTTTGTAATTAAGAGTTGTTTCATTGAAATTATACCTTATCCATCCTCCAACATCTATTGTTTTCTGTGCATGCAAAAGTGCAGCTCCTATTACCAAACTAGTTGTGTTAAACTCTAAACGTAAAGTCTGAGGAAAACCATAAAGTTATATAAAATACCCATGTAATGTGTTTAGTCAAGTTATTTTTTGTTTTAAATCCATCGATTATTATTCTTCATGTAGCACTTTTAGTTTGTCCTGTAGAAACTAAAAAAAAGAGTCAATTCAATGTATGGAAAAAAACATGCAACTCTCAAAATCCAATTATTCTGGTTTTCGAATAGTATATGATTGACAGATGGGTATTTGTTGAATGATGTTATTCCTAGGTAAGGAATAGAAATGCCATTATATTCTATGATATACTAATTAAAAGTTGATTATGTGACATGGGAGTTAGGATCTTCTTCCATTAAAAACTCAGTAAATATTAAATAAATACTTGATTACAAACCCTGCTTGGATTTGAGTACTTTATTGCATTGGAATTGTGTCGGATGGAAGATATAATAAATTTTACTTGCATCAAGACTTTTATAAAACAGTGGCAAGAGTAGTGGAAATTTTAGATATCAATTACTTTATGGAAGTTGAGACGGAAGTTGACTTTAAGTCTAAAAGTTTTAGAAGAATGAATATTTAGCAGGTACGGCACTTTAGCATTAATTAATTAAATGGCAATGGAATGACGAGTGACGACTTTTAACGAGCTGTGACAAGTTTAAAAATTAGATCCTGGCTTATTTCTTCATTGCACGATTCATATCGAATCCAACACCCCTGAGTAAATTTGCAGATGGACCAGACGGCCCATCCTGGCTTTGGAAGGATTCTAAAATATTAGCTAAAGCATTCATATCTATGTTTACAGGGGTTAAGCCTTCCTTGTCAAATTCATCCAATTCTTCCACATTTGCGGTGGCAACTTTAGGTTTAGATGAAGAAGTTGATGATGATGGAACGGAGCTGTGACCAGAGGCTGACGACTTGAAGGTTTGTCCCATTGTTGTGGAGGCGAGCTCTTTGTCCATTTGACCCATCATTCCGAAAAATTCCTGGGACTCTTTGCTGAATGTGTGCATTTTTCGGATACTTTCTAAATCCACATTAAATTCGTCCTCATCACTGCCAAAGGAATCGTCTGATGCTGCAAAATCCTTGTCGGGAGCCCCTAAATCTGAATGTCACGCAAAAATTAATATCTTGAATGCTTAAAGGTTATTGAATCCATTATTGTATATACCATGAAGTAATTTATCCATAGCCGAAACAAACTCGTCAGCCTTAAAGTCAAATTTTTCACCGAAACTATCCAACTGTTGAGTATCTCCCGCAGCTCCGCCATTTTCTCGAGGCGAGCCAGTTCCAGTGGATGATGGGCTGTTTGATTGGTGACTTGCACCGTCACTGTATTGTTGAAAAAATTATTACAAATTATCAGTATTGGCAGTCAGACAATTGAACATAAAATTAACTTGCCGCATCATCTTACCTAGGCTCTACGCCAGAGAAATCAGACATCTGTTTCATAAACTCTTTTAATTTCGATGGAATATCATCTGGATTGAGTCCTCCTGTTTGAAATTTGGCTTGTAATAAGGATTCCAAATCCTCGGGTTTAATAGCTAACCATGAGTCATCTGGAATATAATGCAATGAATATTTGTTCATGAATCAACCCCAATCTGCAATATCGACGTAAAATATCAACCATACCATCATCCTCCTCAAGAGTTTCGCCGTCTTTTTTCAATTTATCTGTATCAACTTGAACAGTTTGAGCTAACTTTTTGATTTCTTGATAGACGGCCTCTTTCCAGGAATAAATAGATGGAGGCGCATCAACATTTTTTAAATTCACATTAAAGAAGTCTTTGGCACCACTCTGTAGATCTTTATATGGCTTTGATCCCTCCATGAAACCCTTAAAATATCCCGTTTTCTTCAATACCTCCTCATAACGAAGCCAACTAGAATCTTGAGCATCATGATTAGAATCTCCATTTGAATTCGAGCTACTTCCACCTTGCTCCAATACAATTTCGAAACCAGTTGCCTTCAATTAATAAAGTTTTAATTGGTATAAAAAGTATAAAGTTGAATCATAATTTATAGTGAGAGGAGTAGGTAGTTTACCAATTTTGCCCCAAGACTGTACGCCTTATAGTCTGGCGAAGTTGGTAAGGGCAGTGTCCAGCCGGAACGTTTATCAGGGCGAAAATCCTGCTTCATCAACATGGCATATAAGCATCTTGTAAACCGGACGCGTGATTTTATCAATCCATTTCCAGCCTTGGACATTTTCATCAGTCTTGTAGCCTGTAAATTAAAACAGAACGAGTCAAAATGTGCAGGATAAATACGCAAATTGCATACCTTTAAGCTAATCGGGTCACGTAAATAAAATGCAAGAGATCCGACCGAAACCAGATTAGGTTTTTGATTTAATATTGCAGCCAAAAAAGGTGGCAGCATTATGCTGACGTGATGGAAATTGTCTTTCATTTTCTGTGGATAGTTGCCAATTCGATCCGCAATCGCTTCCTGAATCCCATCATTTGCCAAAGTTTCGGCGCCAGACGACGCTCGGTATTTCCAAATTAGATCCACTGCCTCAGGAATTTTTAACCCATGGTTAACTGAACAATTTGGTGTGAGTTCTTCCGGGATAAGGTGAATCTTTCCTTGATGAATGTAAACCTGTGAACGAAAGCATTATTATGGCTTTGTCGTCAAAATAGACACGATTTTAGAAAATTAACTACACCCACCCTATTTTTACAAGACTCGTCCGACTCTGCCCAATCTGGAAGATGATCAGCTGCCTCAATGAGCAAGAATTCGCCATCATTGTCCTCAACTCTAAATAAAACAGATCAAATTTTTTTTTAAATAATCAATTTCTAGTCGCAAAGGAAAGCCCTTACTTTACAATCACGTCCGGAAACATTTTGCTCAGTTCCCGTAAAATGTACACGATAAACCACTCATCCTCCAAATTGTCGCCGAAATGTGTGATGCCATAAAAATACGATATCTTCTCAGCTTCCTTCCCCTCATCATCCCCGGCGTCAGCGTCCTCGTCAAATTCGGACAGAGGAACCTTTCCCCGTTTCAACACAAAGGGTTCGTTATGCCAAATATAATCTCCGATAAGCCTCTGAGCAGCGGCGTTTAGTCGAAATAATTGCTCTTCATCCTCAGCTCGTGGAAATATAAAGTATCTCGCCCATTCTTCATGTTTCTCTGAGGCAAGAACGTCCTTCAGTGTTGTCGCCATAATCCAAGTAATCCAATCGACGCCGATGAGTGTCTACAAGGTATAAAACAAGCCACTCTTACAGAAGGACCAAATTTTGGGTATAGAAATGGATAAACTTACCGATGAGTCTAAAATTTAGACTCTAAATAATGCAGCAGCCAACAAGTTTCAGCTTTCCTTGAAGTTCTTCCCAACTTTGTGTCAACTCCCACGGACTGGATAAGGTCCAAAATTACTCGATAACCGATTTATTTATAATTATTTCTTATTTAGTTATTTGTCTTGTCGACAAATTTGATAAGTTTGTTCCGGCAAAATTATCCCTGCAGGAAAACACTAGATTCATTTTCAACTCGTGCTATTACTGGGCGGCCAAGGCGGATTCTCAATTTGAGCTGGATCAGTTTTATTTTTATTTTTTGTAAATTTTGGTCAAAAGTTCTTATTTAAATTGTTTTAATTGTTAATTAACTAATTAGCGTGTTGTAACGGAGAACAATGATGATTGATCTTGAAGCGGAATTCAATAGGCCGTAATTCCCTGCGGCATTTCATTCAACTCTTACAAAGTAAGTAAAACACATGTTAATTGGATAAATATCAAATTGATAAGTACGCAATTTTTATAAGTCAATGGAACTATTTTACTTCACGGCTCTTTTGCAAGATTGGCGTAATTTGCAAAAAATTGGCAACATGTTCGTTTAGTGTTTGTTAATAGGTATAATTTGACATTTTATTGGAAATGTAGACATGTAAATTAGCAGTAATAGGAGACAACAATTATTAATTGACAAGTTAATAAATGACCCTGTTCTGTCTGGGTAGCTCATGTTCTACATGGAACAAAGCTTGGATTAATTAGGACAGGACAATTAAACTCAACATCCGTATTTTGCATGGATCATTATTTTTGCAAATTGTCATCTCTCAAACGGTGACTAGCAATTTGTTAGTTGACGGGCTTTTATCTTATCGCTGTGTGTTTTTGGGTTTGTTTGAAATGTGTTTTCATGAATTCAGACAAGAGTGATCTGGTTGTATAAATAAATTTACACAAACTTTTCAATATTTCAGACGACTTCAAGTTGAGGCAGCTAGTTGAATTGAATCTTACTGAACAATGCGACTCACCGTAAGTGACTACAATCAATGTAACAATTGAATTGTGCCGTGATTTTTTATTTTATTTTCATTTGTTTAGGTAAAATGCGAAGCATATTTCTAGCTCTGCTGAGGCCGCTGCAACTTAATGACCAACCTTAACGTTGTGAGGAATTATTCCTCACCTCACTTCCGGCAATAATGAAGAGAATATCTTCCACAAAACCACCCAATCCTCCAATTTCCAGTGCAGCAATGGCAGGGAGTTCCACATCTTCCAGTAGTGCACTCCTGTCTGAACGACATCATCGCCAGAGTCCTGCAATTTTTCGGTTTCTTATCAAATATCGCTGTTTCGTCGTTCCCATCGGTCTTTTTATGCTGGTCCATTTAATCCTTGCCTTCTGTTTGGCGTACCTTCACTGCACGGAAGATCTTCTAGATGATCAGCATGGGTTGAGGAAGGGAAAGTCAAATTTGGTACAGTGCAAATTAAAAATTGCTGATAAAAGTTGTGACTGGATAAAGATATGTCTGCATTTGCCAATTTTTTAGACATCCAACGGCGGCTCATCAGTTTTGGATTTGGAGACGTTGTCCTTCATTCCTGAATGCAATATCACATCCCGTGAAGCCATATCCGCTATTCAACGTGCAAAGACACAAACTTGTAAAGAGCAGCTTGCTGAGAAGGCGTGTAAAATTGTAGATGATTCCTTGTATCCCAAAAAACTACATCGACAATGCTTCAATAATGGTAAGACCATGATTGTGAGACGTATATTTTGACTGTATTTTACTTCTATTCTGTAATTTGTTTTTTAAATAGAAACCTCGTATGGGACGAGTGTAGGGTGCTTCCGTGATGATAAAAAGAACAGAGTCCTGCCAGATTTCTTTCTTTTGCTAAAGGAGAATAATTCTCCGACGAATTGTATCGGTAGGTCATTACAATAAGGATTGTGAGAAAGCTGTTCGAGTATTCACAATGAATTGATTATTGTAATTCAGACATGTGCCTTCAATCCGGCTTCCAATATGCTGGAGTACAATATGGGTGAGGAGTACTTCGGGCCAGTCGTCGGCCCTTAATTTAATAATTTATAAAATTTTCGCAATTTCTAATCTGTCATCTTATGTGTTGTTTAGTGTTGAATGTTTTTGTGGTAACTCGGAGCCGTCCTCGAGTCTGGAAATCCCTTTGACTGAATGCAATATGAAATGTCCCGAATCTCTTTCAAACAATGCACAATTCAAACTAAAATTTTGTGGGGGTTATTTTGCCATCAATGTTTTTGAAACTGGTGTTTTACTAGGTAATATTTTCTTATAATTATAATTATTTAGAAGTGGCATGCGCGTAATTTCTATTTTTGTTTCAAATTATTTATAGACCAAGATGGAAAATCAAACGCCATTGGTTTAGAAGATTACGATTCTTCACATTTGACAATCGAGGGAAAGCCTCCACGAATTGTTTTTTTCTTGACGCTAAATGGGAGAGCCGTTCGTCAAGTTTTACGGCTTATTAAGGCCCTATTTCATGAAAAACATTTCTTTTACATTCACGTGGACGCAGTAAGTATTATTATTTTATTATACAATGCAATGATGTGTAAATATTTAAGAACATTAATAATCAAAACTTTTCTCAGAGACAAGATTATCTCTTCCGTGAATTATTGAGCTTGTCTCGCAAGCTACCCAAGAATTTCAAATTCATGACCAATCGAAAAAGTACAATTTGGGGAGGAGCAAGTTTATTAACCGTCCTTCTTGATGGTATGAAAGATCTTATATTGGATAGTCCAGAGTGGGATTGGGATTATGTCATCAATTTAAGCGAATCAGACTTTCCTCTCAAGTACGTCTTTGTATTGGATTACATTAATTTGTTTGGTTGACTAATAGTTTTGAACTCGTGAAATAGGTCCACAAGTAAATTGGAATACTTTTTAAGGGTGAACAATGGCAAGAATTTTTTAAAAAGTCATGGGCGAGATGTTCAGAAATTCATTCAGAAGCAGGGATTGGATAAAACATTTATCGAGTGTGAATATCGTATGTGGCGAGTTGGAGATAGAAAATTACCTTCGGGTGTGTTTTATTGTATTACTATATTGAATGAAATGCCATGAAAAATATTTAAAAAAGATAATAATGATGGGTTTATGAATAATTGTAGGAATCTTAATGGATGGTGGAAGTGATTGGATAGCCCTTCATAAGGATTTTGTGCGTTATGCCATAGAATCGGAAGATGCGTTGGTGATCGGGCTAAAAACAGTTTTTAAATATACACTTCTTCCTGCTGAGGTACGTAATAAATCAACGGTTCGGTATTTTTGAGGTCTATTGTTCAATAACCATACTTATAATCTCTTTTCAGAGTTTTTTCCATATCCTTCTACGAAATTCGGAAATGTGCGATTCATTTGTTGACAATAATTTACATGTGACAAACTGGAAGCGAAAACTTGGATG